>NDFZ01004377.1:0-27485 GCA_002192655.3 Mamestra configurata
TTTCGTAAGTAGCTTGCTTTTTATTTAAAAGCAGCGCAAATACTAACGGTACAACATTTGTACTGGTGGTAGAACTTCCAATATCAGCGTGAATACTAAATAGCTGAACAAATGGATGAATTACAAATTTAAAGGTTCCATCTAAAAAGAAATCGGAGAAACTTGACATTGTCACCTCATTTACCACAGAAAATATTAAAATTCGGTTTGAACCATCTTGATAATCACATATTAAAAAGTCTTCATATTTTTTAGGTACAACTACTTCCTCTGCTTTTTTAAAAATCAGCCGTNGTTAACCGTTTCTTATGTAAAATATAGCTAATTTTATCTCAGGGGACCAATAGGCACCTGAATAGGTGCCGAATCTTTAACTTATATTGTATATATATTAGAGGGGACGGACCTTAAAAATAATATTTTTTATTAAAATATTAATTGGTTCCCTACCAGGAGACCAATGGGCACCTATATAGGGGCCGAATCTACAACTTTTATGCTGGGGGACGAATTTTAGGGGACGAATGGGCTCTGACCCGTTTCAAACAGTCTTTCTGTATGAACTGTTAGAAAAACCTTTCCGAGGCCTGGTGCAAGAATTTTCGAGCTAGCGTCGCTCGTTCTTACATCCTGCATTTTCGCTTATCTGCATAAGCCAACAAGGTACCAAACTCCTATTTCAAAATTAACAAGCGTTGACTAGAACGCCTGGGGACGCTGTGGCGGCTTAGCGGGGGATGCTAGATGGCCACAGTGCGTCGCGGGTCGGTATTCTTTTTCTTGCCTTGTCTGCGCATACGCCAGGTGGGTTTAGGATCAAACACGCCGATGTCCAATTAAATAGTAGGTAGTAACAATAAAAACGATCAGCATGTCTGATTACTTTAAAAAACACGAAGTAATGTTACGGAATTTTAAATTTAATAAAAAGAAAACCAAGATAAACAACCACCTCAGCTCAGCGTGATTTCACCATTAAAACCATATTAATAAAAGTGCGATTCATATGCCAACCTGTTATTTTAGAGATTGCCTCCTTGCAAGCTGTCTGTTCGTAAGTAGGTAGGTACTCTTACATCATGAAAACTTGACCTGTGTTTTCATTCATAAATATATTTTCTAGCTAGGTAGAAAAAAAAAATCGCCTTGTTGACGCGAGCGGACCGGTAGCACTACATACTATCGTATTATACGCATAATTTATCGTATAATCTATCCTGCTGATGTATATATTAAAAAGCTGAAGAGTTTGTTTGTTTGGTTGAACGCGCTAATCTCAAGAACTACTGATTCGAATTGAAAAAATATTATTTTAGTGTTAGATCGCCCACTTATCGAGTAAGGTTATAGGTTATACTTATAACATCACGCTACGACCAATAGGAGCATTAAATGAAAAATGTGTTTTTAAAAAGGGTTGTTTTAGGAGATTAATTGACTTTAATTTTGATGATGTCTCCATTGAAGTCGTTAATTGCGTAAAATATTTGGGTCTATGGCTGGATAGTTCATTAAGGTGGGGNACGCAGACGAAGTTGCGCGGATCATCTAGTGGGCACTAGGTACAACATTATTATAAAACCGCGTCTGTCTGTCTGAAACTCAAAAAATTTAGAACGGGTTTTCACCAATGAATGGGGTTTTTCATGAGGAAGGTTAAGGTGTTAAGGTTTTGTATAAATTGGCTGAAATATGACGATTATTATTGAAGGAATCGAAAAAAAAATACCTAAAAAATTCAAGATTTTTCAACGCACTGTATCGTCTTTACTTTTTGTTTACGTGAACAAGAAAAAATAGTACGTGCCCAATATTTTTTGCTAATCTAAGTGACGGACTATTTAGATTTTTTCAAGAAAATCCCCCAGTGCTACAGGACTGGGAACATGGACAAACATGACATGGATTATGATAAGGACGTACGATATCTACCTAGGGCAATTTATACCGATCACCGAGGGTAATTTTCGACTTACAGACAGGCGAAGCCACTGTCAAAAGTTAGTTTTAAAACATGTATAAGGAACAAATGTGCTTGTTTGAATGGAGTAAGCTTTGCATAATCACTTAGTGCAAGGTGAGTAGGTATTTAAAAATAGGTATCTTTTGTTAATTGTTAGGAATGCAAAATTAAATGTTAAGTATGTTATGTTACGTGTACATAATTTACGAAAATGTACACGTGACGGAGTCAAAAAATTTACAAACAGCCATATCTTTTTACCAGTTTTTAATGAAATCATAAGAATTCGCTATAGGAGAGATAAAATAGATGGTTTTCCTCAAATGGTGTAACAGTAAGAATATACAGGGTCAAATTCAATTAATTAGCGCAACTACGCAGAAGATTTTTCCGATGGAAAAGCATAAAACAAACTCTAAACTCCTTGTTTAAGCTACTAAACCACCAACGACCGTTGACCCCGTGGTCATTCTATTTTCATTTGATGTTGAAGTTTAGAGTTTTTCGAAGAGAGAGTAGATAACGAAATGATGCTTGATACGCATCACGTCTGCATGAGTTCCGCTGGGGTGAGGCCTGTTCGGAACGATTTTTTTTGTCTTGTGGAAATCATCATGAATGTCCTCCGCCCTGAGGTAGACGCAGGAGTCTATCAGACTCTTACTGACTAAAACCAAACGGTGTTCGGCAGCTTTGGCCGGGGCGCTGGAGTTCTTGGGATTTTTTCCAAATCGATTATTATTGAAAAGGGAAATATCGATTTTTAATTAATCGATTTTATCCCTCAATGTCACATCCCTACCCGTCACCCTCTGCGTATCAAGAGCGCCTCTCTGGAGGTATTGCCGTTTGACTGTTCGAACAGACTCCCCCATCAGCTCGGCCGGATATCATTTTGCGCCCTGCGACGCCCGGTGCATCTACTACGGATAGGGAGGGAAGTTGTATTCTCCCGCTCCCGTTTCGCCGCCTCCTTTGCGATTTTCAGTTTCTTACAGGAGGTGACGGCATCCCAGGCGCTCTCGCTTCCGGTCATGAACGGGGCCACGTCCGGAAGCTAAAGGTTACGCTACCCAGAGAGGCAGCGGATATGCGGTAATCCTACTGTTCAAACCGGAGCAGATATCGCTACCACTAGGAGATGAAAAACTTCGAAACTATTTTCTTTCGCCCTCTCGACTTCAGCCACTAGGCTTGCAGGTGTGGGGAAAACTGATTTTCACTCAGTTTTCCCNTTTTTTGTCTTGTGGAAATCATCATGAATGTCCTCCGCCCTGAGGTAGACGCAGGAGTCTATCAGACTCTTACTGACTAAAACCAAACGGTGTTCGGCAGCTTTGGCCGGGGCGCTGGAGTTCTTGCGATTTTTTCCAAATCGATTATTATTGAAAAGGGAAATATCGATTTTTAATTAATCGATTTTATCCCTCAATGTCACATCCCTACCCGTCACCCTCTGCGTATCAAGAGCGCCTCTCTGGAGGTATTGCCGTTTGACTGTTCGAACAGACTCCCCCAGTTCATCATCATCAGCTCGGCCGGATATCATTTTGCGCCCTGCGACGCCCGGTGCATCTACTACGGATAGGGAGGGAAGTTGTATTCTCCCGCTCCCGTTTCGCCGCCTCCTTTGCGATTTTCAGTTTCTTACAGGAGGTGACGGCATCCCAGGCGCTCTCGCTTCCGGTCATGAACGGGGCCACGTCCGGAAGCTAAAGGTTACGCTACCCAGAGAGGCAGCGGATATGCGGTAATCCTACTGTTCAAACCGGAGCAGATATCGCTACCACTAGGAGATGAAAAACTTCGAAACTATTTTCTTTCGCCCTCTCGACTTCAGCCACTAGGCTTGCAGGTGTGGGGAAAACTGATTTTCACTCAGTTTTCCCCACGGCCACGGCCACGGCAAGGCCAGTTCAGTTCTGTTCATAACTACGTAGTTATGAACTGAACTGGACTTTTATTTCACCCTGATAATCAACAGCCACTGCTAATAAAGTAAATCCAAGTTAAGTGTGTCTACCCTGAAAAAAACCATACGAAATCCCAATCATTTTCACTTTGATGTTTGCCACCGCCTTTGGAAATTACTTTAAACGTAAAAGTAACCGTATACAGTTACCTACCTATTGAAAATTAGGTGTCACACGAAGCGTGAACGAGTGGGAAACCAATAAAAATAAGTTAATCCGTTCTAATATCATAGACCTATCACTTACTACACACGCCAGCGTACGTAAGTAGGTATATAAGTATTTAAGTATCCGGTATTAGTATAATATAACTTAAAATATATAGGTACCTATACCACACTATTGCAAAAATGTGTTAGGGCACGTCCCTGACCCTGAAATTCATTATATCAGCCGAAAGACGTCCACTGCTGGACATAGGCCTCCATTATCACCACGCTTGGCAGGCGGGTTGGCGATGGCTGTGTAGCAGTTACAATGCACAGAGAATGCTGCTGCCCATACTCTGGTGAGACCGAATGTAAGAATTTTTGAAGATATTTTAGCATGGTTCTCTGCTCTACCTCTACTTACTTTAAGGAACGTATATTTCATCGTAAAAAATCGAAAGTATCTATCTGTCTGTCACGCCTAAACTCATCCAGAAATGCATCCTTAATTCTCGTGGGAATCGAATCCCAGTTCTGTAATGCAGAAACCAATAGCTCAGTCACTGTCACTCTGACAATCACGCTCTTAGTAATAGTTGAGATACCAAATCAACTCAATCCAACACCACAGCTTCATTACCTACCTACCGCGGCACTTTTCTAGTGGTCGCCACTGTTGATTGAGGCTCTCAGGTGGTAGGGAATAGTGTGGGCGGCTTGTAATGTACCCAATTTCATAGAAATCGGCTTGGGCGGAGCACCGCCATATTTTCGTAGCGGCGTTCGGCGGCGGCGACCACTCGCGTCCGGGCATGCAATGTGATTATGTTTACCTCTCACCGTGAAAGCTTAGGTGAAGTGAACATAAAGTGAGCTGTTAATCCATACAAACAAGATGGAATGACAGCTCAGTTCATACTCACCCCACCTAAGTTTACACGGTCTAATATTCTAATAATCTATCTCGGAGCGAGAGGGAATGGGAAGCAGTCACCTCCAGCGAAGCAGTAACGCAAGCGAAAAAGGAGCAATGCAAGTAAGGGAGAAGAAATCCTCCCGCTCCAGCCGCTGCAGAAGACGCCCTGAGCGTCGGGAGTCGCAGGGCGATCCCCGGCCACCGTAGGCGCGGGCGACGCGCGACGCCGTGTTGTAGGTATTCCACGGCGAGTAGGTAACTGCCAGGGTTGCGAAATTGTTCGAAAGTTACCATGGCCCTGGAACGCAAAAGGACTACTAAAAATTTGAAGAAACAGTCAGTAAAAGTCTGGCATTAATCCCGTTCCTTCATTTGATGATTTCCCACCAAAAAAAACTGAACTTGTTTTGCCTTGCCGAAAAAACAAGCACCAAATAGACACATTACAGCCACCGACTTCCACATGTTGTGTCTAGGCATGCTGTCGATTAGCATGACCAGATTTTTATCGACCAGATGTGTTCGCTTTGATGACTTAAAATAAACATCGCCTGTTATCTTTTTCTTTTAATTAAGTAGATGCGCAAACGTGTTTGAAATTCCCAATTTATGTTCAAACGTGCAGATTGTCATTTGCATAGTAAAAACAATTTTATATTGTTTTCTTGTTGCTGTTGCAGTTTTTCTGTAACGTCTGGGTTGTTGCGGAAACTCTTGTTTATTTTTTACTTCAATAGATATTCGGAGACAACTTACGGGTACCTAATTACCGACGGTCCACTATATGATTGATGTCTCGAAGGTATTTTAAGGCGGTGCTTGTATAATAATAAAATTAAGCGTCGGAATATGGATAACTCTTTTCTTTTTTTAAACTTTGCCCCACATTCATTAGAAATTTCTCCTGTATCGTGGGAGCGTTTATTAACATATAAACTGCCAGACCCGGAACAACTATCTGTTACGTAGGCCATACAAATACCTATTTGTTCCGTTGTTCAGTCAATCGCTCAACCATTGCGCCAACCGGATTAGGCGCACAACATAATGCCACATTCTCAAAATGACATATTGACGCAAAATTACATTGAAAATGGCATTTTGCGAAAATGCTATTTTGCAAATGTGTCGTTTTCAGAATATGATAATTTGAGAATGACATTTTGCGAAATTCGAATGTCATTTTGCGAATGTGGCATTGTGCGCCTAATCCCGCCACCCATGCCGTCAAGTTACTGCATGGTCAATCTCCAGAACTCATGAACCTTCTCACCCTTCTCAACTCATCTCGATTATGGCATGGCTTATGAGCCGGCTACAAACGATCGGCACCTCATTAGTAACGTGATGCTTATTGTTTTAGTTAGGTATCGTTTAATTCTTATAATGAAAGTATTTCATTAGTCAGGTACCTAATGCACAGAGCAATAAATTGCGCCTGCGCGACTGAAAAAGTGCGCAGCGCGCTATATACCTATCAAAATGTAATTATGGTCTGTGGCGGACAGGCGCCTTTGGCTGTTGAAAGCATCTCTGTTGCTTGATGCCGAATTTGGTCGACTGTGGCTGCGAAACTGAGTCGTCAGTGGCCTTAGTGCGAGTTTTTTAACGTTCTCGATCGCGTTAGCGTAAACGTCAATTTGTATTGCAACTGATTAAGCGCCGTCTTGTGATAGTAGCGGAAAACCTTTTTTTCTCATACAATTTGACATAAGCGAACGTTTACGTATACGCGATAGAGTGCGTCAAAAACTCGACCCTGGTTTACGCAGGGTCGTTGGGACGAATAGAGTCGGCCTGTCGACTTATAGTAAGCTAAGTGCGCCAAGTGAATAGAGGGAGTGAGGTGCTCTGTACTTTGAGCGACCTGTTTGTGTACGTGTTTGTTCGCTTGTGGCGTCACTAGTACCTAGCGACATTGCCTACTGACACTTGCATGAAAAAATTTAGTCAAAAACATGGACAAATGAAACAAAAAGTCTCGGTAACCACCTTTTACTTTAATCCATTGTCTTTTTCATTCTTTTTTTATATAAAATGTTCACTATAAATTTTACATGGTTAATAAAATAGGTTAAGTACTTATATAACATACAGGCTAAGTCTCGCACCATCCATAAAAGTATAGAATGTCTGCTTATTACAATGCAACATACAAAATTAATTAATTGTACTTTCTATTACTATAGATTATACTTAAAACTATATGAACATGTTAGTTTTTAAGATACTAAGTATCCGAACTAATGCAAATGATTTTAATGAATGCTTAAAGCGAGTAGGTACCATTGTAATAAGCAGACGCCATCATTTAATAACAGATTCAACTGATATTTAAACAAAGCTCGTCAACAACAATACGACTAAACACCAAAAACTCAACAAAATTATTGTCATAGAATTAAATGAGACTATCGTACAGACGTACATTTTGTCTGTAAAGAATTATCGATATTTTTAAGTATATTTGTAGTTTTGTTTTTAGCCTTTTGAACGCCAGAGCATAAACACATCGGCGTGCCCCCGACGCTAAGCCACAAATTCGCCGTACTTTTTGTGACGCTGGCGTACAGGGCACGCGCTTGCTAGCATGTATACGTGACAATGTCGTTCAAAAGGTTAAATATAGCTCGTCGAGCATCAACCCACCCCTAAATCCTGCTGTAACATGAATTTGCTAATGCACAGCGGTTCGCCTCGTGTTCCGAGCCGCAATTAAATTTGAATCAAACTATTTCTACGTTGACGTTAAAATGTGGCAAAAGCAAAATGTAACAGATCATGTTTTTTTACTTTCCCAGACAAAACTAGTAATAATATTAGTTGTTTGGTTGCCTCTAATGGCAGACAATGCAGCGTCAATCGAGAAATACGCTGAATACACAAACATCTGGCCAGAAATTAGTATTACGGGTGTAATCTCCCATAGTGGTCTGATATCGTTATTGTATAATGTGCATAAATGTCACACATTTTTGAATTATTAATGAGTGATGTGCATTGCAACTTCTTTCGACAAAAAATACCATAAAACACTACACGATTTATTATAGTTGTTCACTTAAAATTCAGCGTTCACTATGGAAATCAGTGACGCCGCCACTATTTAAATTAGAGTACATTAATTTTCTGTGCAATTCGGAAATTCGTTAATGAATATCAATAGCGAACAGTCACATTTTATTTCACTTCGAACAAGGTCAATAAACCAACATAAAAATAGTTTTTTTTTTACATTTCATAATCATACAGGTGTAAGTGAGTAATCAAATGCGTTCGATTATTAAAATGTACGTTCATTGTTTCACACCTACTTCCTAATATATAATAAGTACACGATTACTTGATTACATCCATTGAATATTTGTAAAGTTTTTTTTTCTAAATAGGTATCTATTTTACGTCATTTCATATAAAGATTTATGTACAATTGGCACATAAGTTTCAAAATTGATTGCAATATTTTTATTATGTTTATTAAATACAACAGACGTTAAATGGCACCCTTATCGTTTTCCTACACGAAGTCCAAAAATAATAAGAGTAATAAGTACATACAATAACTGCTTAAGGATTCTTATGATACGGTAAGTTCTACATTTTTATCCAACGTTAGTAAGTACACGATATATTTGGTCAATTAAATCACACATCAAAAGCGCACATTGCAGGATAAGATCCTATTAGTATAGAATAGTCCTTGGAAGACGAAATGTTGGAAGATACAATTTCGATTGTAAATCAAAACCGCTGACAGAGTTAAAATACTGTGCACTTGCACAGTATTTCCTATCTACATTTCATTACAATCTAAAATGTTTTCATGCTACGGCTAATAAGAGAAACTCTGGCCACACTAAAAATTCCTTAAATTCGAAAGACGATACAAGTTAATGTAACATGGAGTCAGCTCATTCAAATAAAAGTATACAATCACAAATAATTACCTCATTTGCAATTATTAGTCATAGTACATCCTATTGCATAACTTGCTTTACCTCAAAAAATGTTTGCTTGGCAAGTAATTTGTATTTTATGATTTGTGTCAAAATATTGATACCCAATAACTCAAATTGCTTTGTAAGGACCTTATTATAAACTGTAAAATTCTAATAATCACTAGGAATGCTATGTTTTATTATAAGGTAAAAATGTATTTTCATTTTGTGAACAACAGTTCTGTTTAGCTAAGAAACCTGATAAAATAACTTTTTTTTTAATAACTACTTTTCCTATTTCACCAGTTCACGTGTTAACTAAATAGACACACACACAACTTGGCGGTCATATACTTTCAATTTTTAAACAACTGTTCAGCCGAGCAACCATTATAATAGTTATATTTATACTGTTATAATTCTTGCTCGGCTGAATAGGCAATTCTAGGTATATACCTAGTCATATAATAAATGGACCACAAACTGAGGTCACCGATATAATTATAAGTACACAGAGTCTAATTTTCCATAGATTTATGGAAAAGTAAGTCATCACCCAAAGTCATGATTAAAGTAAAAAAAAATAAAGCAAAAAAGAAATGCAGTTCAATCCGTATGAACTGTCATTCATTTACATTCATTATCTAGAAGAGTTTACCCCTACAATGTTATGACCAGAGATCGGAATAGGTAGACTATATTTACCTAATGTTCGTGGAAGTAAGTAACATAGAGTTGATAATACCTCCTGTTAAATCCCGGAATCATAAATAGAATCATGACAATTAAAACCCGGGATTGTAAAAACATGAACTGGAATAAATACAAATGATTGATTTGAAGAATTAAAAGAAGGAGTTGTACGAAAACAAAGCTATTTAATTTAACAGTTTTTGTAGGTACGGAAATCTAAAAACGTAATAAGATTCTTCAATATCATAATTTTGTTCAAATGTATTCAAAGCGCAANGAATAAATACAAATGATTGATTTGAAGAATTAAAAGAAGGAGTTGTACGAAAACAAAGCTATTTAATTTAACAGTTTTTGTAGGTACAGAAATCTAAAAACGTAATAAGATTCTTCAATATCATAATTTTGTTCAAATGTATTCAAAGCGCAATAAGTAATTTCCAATTTCTTGAATCCCGGGATACAATCGTCATTTTTATGATTCCGGGATTTTAGAGGAGGTATTATCAACTCTATGTTACTTACTTCCACGAACATAAGGTAAATATGGTCTACCTATTCCGATCTCTGGTTATGACAAAACCCTTGTCGTGAAGTTTAAAAAAGGTAGATTTCCTACTTCTAAGTTATATGTATAAATTAATATCATCTAAAAATACACACCTACAAAACTTTCCGAACTACAAACAGCCTTCTAAAAATATGAATTGTTAAATCAATGTCTAAAAGTTACGTTCTAAGTAACTACATAGTACATCATATCTATAGATGTTCCACTTTCCGATTTCACTGGTTCTAGCATTAACAACTAAGCTTTGACACTTATACGGAAGATTATAATTATCATGTCTAGTATTCTTATTTTTTTACTATGTCGAATGTTTCTTCCATGCCATTTGACACACTGTGTACAGTCATGGCCTGATTTAGTTTCTGTTTGAGAGAGCTTCTATAGAGAGGTTTTCAAAAATAATTTCATTCATTATGTACGATCTTTTTTTCACAAACGTATTTTGGATATAAAACATGGTATGGACTCAACAAAAGTTTGAATCGTAACCTTTTTCTAATAAACTCTAAATACAAGCATAGCATATAAGATAGTCCACTAAGGCTAAGCAATATAAACATTGCTCGTTTTATACCCTCCAATATCAATGCCGCCATTTCTTACACTAGCCCTTTATGGGTACAATGCAGTCAATTAACTCCATTTTGAGTAAAATCAACTTCAATTTGATATGACTTCGATATGGACTGTAGTTTATTATAATTTCTCGTTTAAAAAGTAGTCTTTACATACTGATACCTATTTGATACATGACAGAGTTAATCGACTGCACTGGTGTTTTCTATTTGACGTAGCTTGCTAACATATATGTTACCAATAACCTATTGTACTTTTACAAGCATAAATAGACAAGAAAATAGCATGTCTAAATAGTGGATTAACCAGATAGCTGTAACATAACACAATGCTTCGGTTCGTTCCTGAGTGGGAAGGCGGCGGCACTAGATCTGCACCACCTTCCTGCGGCGGGTGAAGGCGAGCGCGTACTCCACGCCCCACACCAGCACGCACGACATGATGAGCGCGTTCTGTACGTGGATGCACGTCGCGAAGCTGCCGGTGTAGTCTCTCACGTAACCTGTGGGAGGAGATAGCATGTTAGCTGTGCTTGATGGGAGCTGAGCCATACCAGTCTCCTAACAATGTTTTGCGCAATTTTTTAATGAACAGAACATTCCGACTGTTTACAAAATTCATTCCTATTATTTTCCTACTAGGTTTTGCACGCGATTTTGTACGCGCATATCCCGTTCCCGTTTAGCCCATAGCCTTCTTCATGAACGTGGCTATCATATACAAAAATAATTTTCCAAAACCAACTGGAAGTTCCAAAGATTAGCGCGTTCAAACAAACAAACGAAACTCTTCAGCTTTATTAAATTAGAGTATAGTATAGATTTGTTTGTTAGTGCAGAGTAATTGAAATAAAGTAAATAATAAGAATTTATTTCGTAAACTGTCGAAGTTTCAGTTTCTAAATGTTTGATAGGTATTTCTGGAGATTGTATGATCATGTTAAAATTAAAAAAAAAATCGGGTACTAAAAATGATGACTAACGATCGACTGCCAATTTTCATTTTTAGCTGATGTCTTCCTGCTTTCCTTTTCTCCTTTCCCACCTCCCCTTTCTCGAGCTATTGTGGACCAATCCCATCCATAGGCATCAAGTTTATTAAAATTTATCCTGTCATCTTTGCCGGGGTGAGAATTTTCGATATCATTGAACATTTTCCAGCGCCCATTAAGGTACCGTTCGCCATGCGGCCTATTATCGTATCTATTTTAGTAGTAAAGTTTCTTACCAATAACAGGTCCGATAGCAACAACGAACACGCCCTTGCTGACCATGTGCAGCCCGAAGGCGGCCGGCAGCTTCTCCAGCGGACAGTACTCCGAGATGGTCAGCGTGAAGTTACTGAGGCACATGCCTCGGAAGAAACCGCAGATTGACAGCCAGATCATCAGGGGCACCCATTCCGTTTGTTCTGCTAACACTAAAAAACAGATATTTAAATAAATGAAACGCTTTTATATTTGCTGAAAACAAGAAAGTGTAAGTTCACGTCTGGTATCCATCCTATTTTATCATATCTTCAACATCATGAAGTTTGTGAATGTGTAACCAACATCAACACTAGCTAACAGGCAAGAATCTCTCTTGAGGCTGAAATTTCGCTGGCACTTTCAACCTTTTGAACGCCATTGTCACGTATACATAACAAGCGAGGTCGAGCCCTGTACGCCAAACGTCATAAATATGTGACAAAAAGAACCTACGTCGAATTTGTGGCTTGGCGTCGAGGGCACGCGTTTATTAACTTTACAATAAATATTGCTGATCGACTTAATACGAGTATCTTCTAAATACAAAAGCTTTCAAACTTCCATTTCTGTCTCAGGTTCGTAACCTGACTTTAAAAAAATCGGTCATTAGAAACACAAGCTGTTTTATTAGAACATAGTTCTAAGCTACTACAAATTCNACATCTATACGTGACAGTGGCGTTCAAAAGGTTAAAAAATCGGTCATTAGAAACACAAGCTGTTTTATTAGAACATAGTTCTAAGCTACTACAAATTCATGGGACGTTAAGACGTAATAAATATTTAAAAACATATTGATGCAGTATTGGTGTATAAAGTATTATGTAACATCCAATGCACGCTTCTTATCGATTTATTTATGGCTACATGACCTAGGGTCGTAAAATATGATGGAGTAGGCAATGTTGATGATGTCATATTCTCAGTATTTGGTAAATAAATCAAATCAATTACATGCTTTAGACGTGAAACAACAATCAAATTGAAAATAGGTTTTACTAACTGTTTTGCTTTTGTGGNGGGGTCGTAAAATTAATATGATGGTGTAGGCAATGTTGATGATTTCATATTCTCAGTATTTGGTAAATAAATCAAATCAATGCTTTAGACGTGAAACAACAATCAAATTGAAAATAGGTTTTACTAACTGTTTTGCTTTTGTGGTTAGTGTGCAAGGTTCTTTAAACAGGCACATTAAAAAAAAAATATTGTCTTTACTCACCGGACCTCGTCGCCGCTAAAAAGAACGAAGAAATAAAGAAAATCATCTTCTTCGAAATAGTCGTCCTGTCAAAAATAGGCGGCAATATCAACCGCACCAAAATATCAGTTATGGCAGTCATTGAGAGGCAAAAAGCCGTATCATTCATATTGTAGCCCAAACTTCTTATAAAGAATGGCGTCAACATCCTAAATTGCAGCTCTCCGCTCCAAAACAGCGAGAGCCCTAGTAAAAGGTTCAAAAACGACCAGTCTTTAAGTAAATCTAAGTCCATTAGAGCTATAAATCTTCTAAAGAAACCCTTTTTCTTTTCCTCAGGTTCTATACTTTTCTTGATTGGCTTCATTTGTATGGCATCGTCGTCCACCGTCTGTAAGTTATGTTTAACACGTGAATATAATTTAAATTGTGCAATAATTCAATATTAATTGTATTCTACGTTGTTGATCATTATGTGATGGCCCATGCATAAATTACTTTTGACAGCTTACTAATTACATGCAGAAAAAGCATGTATCATTAATGGATTCTCATTGGTAATGTATTGCAACAAAGTAAAACAAATACTCACATCAAGATACAATTGCAAGTAACTGCCAGTGAAGTCCATGTTTGAGATATTGGAAATGACTGACACTTTCCTCTTCCTCGCCGCTTCACTCATGCTCCCACTGGATATGACTCGGGGCATGGCAGCCACAGACGCGGCCGTGGTCAGTCCAGGATACAGCTTGTTATTTATCTCAAACTTTTCAAACTCCTGTAAAGGTTTATCACAAGTTTTCGCCCTTGGCAGCCCTATTGTTCTAACTGAAGGATGGTTCATGTTTCCGTGGGAGCGCTGTTTGATTATCTTTGGCACTTGAGGGGATACTAGCGGATTTATTTCGAACTTGTCATCGTTTTCTTCTTCACTCTCTAATATGCACTCCATTTCCTGAAATTGATGAAGTTACAGTTATTAGTTTATTTTTAAGATACTACACGGTAACATCTTGGTTGCTAATGTTAAACCATAAGCTTGGAAATTCTTAGTGTGAACAAGAACAACTTGGGGCTTAAACATTCACTAAAATTTGCCTAAATCAGCGCATTATGACGTGATTTCGACAAAACAGTGTTTAAGTTTACGCTAAAGTTTATCTATATATCTTTAAATTATTCTTTTACTTCCGATTTCTGAATTAAGAATTTGACGTTGGCTACTTATCCGACCTTAACCCTTAAACCTGAAGACCTGTAAAACTTTGGCACTCAAGTAGAGCTTGACACATTCTTAACTCCAAATACTCAATTCAAGTGTACTTAAAAATACTTATACTTAGTAATAATGTGTTTTCAAAATTGAATACAAAACTTCAACTCACCTTCACTGTCTGCAATTCACAGTCAACCGGCTCATCAATAAGATGTCTCTTGACCGGCTGCAGCAGACAAGACCCTAGCACCGCGTGAAAGGCCAGGCCTCCCAGGATGACGACCGTCCACCGGAACCCGTACTCTCCTAGCAGGAGCTTGACTAGTTGAGGCATAACCATCAGCCCGAAGCCAGTCCCCGCCATCGATAGACCGACGGCTTGGCCACGCTTCTTGGTAAAGTAATGGTTGAGGGAGACGAATGATGATGACGATGCGAGACCCACTCCGAAACCTGGAAAGAGGGTGGGAATAGATTAATATTTTATAAGAAACAACATTGAGGAGAGATGGGCGAAGATCGTCACTCTTTGGACGCCAAGAGGTCAGCGCCATCGAGGTCGACCGCGGCGAGGGTGATGACGTTTGCTGGTCAAACTTGGCCAGAGGCCGCTCAGGATAGAGAGGTATAATGGAAATAGAAAGTAAATTTCTTTGCCCAGAAGTGGGCCGAAACTAAACTAGCAAAAAAAACAACAATAACAGATGCACATCTGAGTCACGAGGGATGATAACATTTCGCTTGTGTTGTTTAACCTTTTGAACGCCATTGTCACGAATACAAGGCAAGCAAGCGCGTGCCCTGTAGGCTAACCGTCACAAATATGTGACAAAAAGTACGGCGAATTTGGGGCTTGGCGTCGGGGGCACGCCGATGCGTTTATGCTCTGGCGTTCAAAAGGTTAAAGTTCCATACAGGGCGAAATTATTGAATTCCAACTTTTACTACTAAGAATTTTCTAATCTATAGGCCCAAGGACCAAACAAGCTAAAGATGTAGGAAAACTGTCATTGTTTTATGCATGTATGACTAAACCAGCTTTTATTTACATGAAAACGTTTTAATGCTCTAATAACGTTACTCATGAGAAAACTAACTTTATTACTTACGGTAATTTAAACAGAAACTCTTTTAAAATATTTAATTAAAAGTATACATTACTTTNAGAAAACGTTTTAATGCTCTAATAACGTTACTCATGAGAAAACTAACTATTACTTACGGTAATTTAAACAGAAACTCTTTTAAAATATTTAATTAAAAGTATACATTACTTTTCTGACAATATTATAAAGGTGGGAACTGACCGGTGTTACGGGCTGTAATGTACCATTCGCAACGAGCATGTTACGTCACACAAAATCCATGTAACACGGTCGTTTCGAACTCTTTGTTCGCCTGTGGTCCACATTCGCAAGACACTCTCAGTCAAGATGAGTCTGACGACGAGGTTGTGTTGGGATCTTTGATTCTACAAAATTATTGATTAATCCTAATTTAATTGTAATCCGAATACAGAGCTTTTTCTTTGTCCCACTACATGTGTTACAAGAAATAAACACAATTTAGCCAAGAATTGACGTGACTACTTGTCGCGGCGCACTGACTGAACCACATTACACTCAAAGGGATTCGCCACGAAACCGACAGTCGGCGGAGCACTCGAATCGAGCAACGAGCGACTCATTGCACGCGTGTTCGTGCTGGTTTCCACGTACCTACTAACTGCACGAATGCTCGCTTTGTAACATGTTACATTAGGCCCCGTAACACCGGTCAGTACCCACCTTAATACTTCGTTCCTTTGCTTGTTATAACCAGAAAAACTGCTAAAGGGAAATGGTTTTTGCTGTGTTAGCGTTAAATTGCGTTTTTAAAACAGTAAATTTCTATAAACTCGTGTTTTTTTTTCTAACATTATCAAATGGTTTTATAAATACATGACAACGTATACCTAACCAAAACAGTCCCACATGAGGAAAACAATATAGCTTTAATATTCTTATTCTATCTTTGAAGGACGGTTGTGGGTCTTTGCTTGTGTTCGTATAATGTATACCCCGCATATGTACACTAGCAAATACCTATTAATCGTCCTAATGAAGGCCAATCGAATAGTTTATTTTCAATGCAATTTCTATCACTAGCTGTGCTTTCCTCATTGGAAATAGATAAACATAAAACGTACATGATGTGAGGAAAAACATAATTTCTGTTAGAAGACACTTGGTAACACAATTCTTACTAAAAGACTTTTTATATATAGTGCTATTAATTATCAATAAAATCATGTGCATCAGCACTTATTAACTGTGCATTACAATTCTTGAACAGGTGCAGTATTTAATTAGTCCGCCATTACACTGATCAATTAGCGTTTAAAGTCATAATCGAACGTCGGTGATTGTAAACATCTGCTTTAGTACGAAGGTGTTCATAACCGACCGTCATAATGAGATTAGTTTGTGAGGATAAAGTGTAAACTTGTAAACATAACAGTATAATGTATGACTCAGAGAAAACACTCAAGATTTCCTTGTATTTGCATGTCTGTCTGTGTCCTGACTGCACAATGATAACTAAGTTAAATAGTAATGTCCTGAGACCGCAATTATTTGCAGTTGATGTTCAGGACAAGTGAAGTTGCCAGATAGTTGCACCGCAAAAGATTTAAAGTCGCAAAGCAATTCAATATCAGACAAAAGGTGAAGACGAAACTTCACTTTTTGTTCTGTTTGTTTTATGAGTGTGTGGTTATCCCCCCAGTGATAAGATACAGGAAAAAGCTGTAAATCTTAACGCCTTGACTAAGTTGCTTAATTTGAATTTCCATGAAAACAGAGCTGAACTCATTTTGACTTTATAGTACGGACAGGGCGGACCGCACGTTTTTCTGACAATGACGCTAGAAATTGGCCCGTCTACGCCGAGGCGAACTCACCACTCTATCGGCAATCTTCGGGAGTCGTATGTGCGAGATATTCAAAATGCCTTGTATGCTAAATGTTTCTTGTATGGTGAACCCGTACCGTTTCTATAAGCGAATGTTCGGGCGGCCCTATCTTTCCTATTTCAATTTTCTTCTGTTCAAATTAAAATAATGCTAGCCTATAGTAAGCATTATTTCCATTTCAGCAGAAGAAAATGATCACAAATCATCATAGTCTGCTAGGCAAGGTTCTTATTCCAGCCTATAACGCAGCAGACGTCATCTAGGTTCGTAGGAAAAGCGACGTCATACCCCGATTTACGTCACTACGTTACGTGACATCGACCATCGAAGACGCGTGAAATCGGTTACACGGCGGCAGCGTGGCTACCTTGAACATAATTTACTGTATCGAAGAGTACTATGCTAAGAATGTTGTAATGTGCGGAAAATATATGACTGGCTGCTACGTATTTTTATGTTGACGATCTCTGTCTAAAAAGGTGGAAACGAGTACTTTTTAGGTTCCGTACCCAAAGGGTGAAAACAGGACCACAGTTGAAATTTTCACAGATGATGTATTTTTGTTGTCGCTATAACAACAATAATAAAAAATTAAAAAATATTAGTTGGCCCCCATACAAGGAACATTTTGCACTTTCACTTGGCCGGTTTTTTGAAGCCGATCACTATCCCATCGCCTAATAATATCTCACAATTAATACGTTCTGAGAACAGTGTTGGTGCTACTACGGCACGGACTCTGCTCATCATCTTGCGGTTCTTTTCCCAATGATGGAGAAGAAATCATCGATGGAAGCATCCTCAAAGATTGCGGAAGCACTGCAGTAATAAATGGCTATTACCTATTAACTGACCCGACGTACTTAGTCCTGTCTACTGAGTACATACGAAAAAGATTGCAATTATTCTTTTAAAGTTTTATCCAACTATTATACAAATTTTAAAACATAGTAGTTGATAGATGATTTTAAAATAAGCGTAAATAATAGGAAAATGGGCAGTCTACTGCCCTATGCTATGGTCAGTCTACTGCCCTATGCATTGGTCATCTAATTGGGACTTGTTTCACCAACAAACTCGTACATAATTGCAGTAACTGGGAAAGGAAATATTAATTACTTGAAATAATAATGACGTTGATTAGCAGCCACAGCTACTGTGTAAATTACATGAATCGCAGATGACGCAAGAGACGGAATTAAGTAATGAAAAGCGTTAACGGACCATTTACGTTACGACCCATAAAAACAGCAAATTAGTTCTGAATTGTTTGTTTTTGAGACAAACGACATCAAATATATACCTACTGGCTATATAATCCCAGTCCCAAAAAGTAAATCATGAGTAGGAATCTTCTCTACCAAGCATTGTTACACAAGTAGGTACGACTATGATCCAATTTCCACAAAAATGATCATTGCGGCAAAGCTACTAAGGCCATTCCGAATCCGTCCTTCGGAGAATCGAGGCTTCAATATACAATATAGCCTGCATCGCCACCAACGAAGCCTAGCAAAGCCCCTGTTCATTCAAGTTCAATATCGATCAGCTCTTTGAAAGAAAGCTGGAAACTGAAAACTTCTCGTTGTAGCTTTGCGTTTGAAATACCTCCGTCTAAAGTTCTTTAATTATGCTTCTATCGACGTTTTCTGCAACTACGAACGTCAAGAACTTGCGTAGCCGCCTACGTATTTGCCTTAGCTACGGAGTTAACTGTCTTCATAAGCGATTACATTGCAAATTATCTTGCTGGAAAAGAATATTCTGCCCATGCAAATTTTGAACATCTGAATCAGACAGACCCAATCAGGAATATTTCGTCATGGGTGCGTAACGAAAGGAGGAACATTACCATTAATTAAACGTACAGGGGAACACTCAATTTTATAGGTGGGTAATGCAACAGGTAAGTAAAGGTTAACTTACATGCAAGGGGTAATCAACGAGTTTTCGATAATGCGACTTTAGTTCCTCAGGATTTAAAACTTCAATTTTGACATAAACTTCAAATTGCTGGGGAGTTTGTTGCGCCACTTCTTCTTCCCAGCTATAACACTAGGAAGTGGTGACGGGCGGGCGTTTTGGGGGACTGTCTTTATGTAGGACTTTGACGTTCAAAAAGTGCTGGCACTCAGCCTAATTTGAATAAATTACTTTATTTTGATTTTGATTTTAATAATGATGTTTTTGGCAATTGCTATCTATAATTATGTTTATTATTTCTGGAGCAAAAGGTTACAAGCGGATATTTATGCATGCTAATGAGAGAGTAGATATAAGCAAAGCGATTACGAACTCCAGATATTATCCGCAAAGAGAGTTACCTACTTGACAAGGTTAATTAAATAGTTTTAACAGACAATACACTTGAGTCGAGTTTAGTGAAATGATTAAGGAAAACTACCATGAAACCTTCAAGTCGCTTAAAAGGTTATAATAATAAGCGAGAGTATAAAGTGTAATGCACTGCCAGAGTCTCAAATGACTGTTTATAACCCCGATCAAAACAAATAATTTAACCGACTCGACAAAAACGTAATGAAACAATTTGCATCTGTTTTAAAATATGATACTTATTATGTTATGATATGAACGTGTTAGGTTCCGCCTTATCCTGGAGCAGACATAAAAAGAAATTATTTAACAACGAAAAACAGATCAGATGCACGCGAATTCGACATCTAAGAAACGAGTCCGAATCGAGCAACATACATAAATCAGCTGCAATTAATGAATAGGTGAATAACTTCCGATGTTCTGAATCGTTTATATTTGGATGGCCTTCGACGTTTTTACATGCACACATTATATTTATAATCATCCATAGACACAAAGCAGCAGAAGCCTTATTAGATTTTTTTTTCTTTTCCGCCTATATTCTTCAGATCTTCCTTGTCAAGCTTTGCCTGTATTGTCATTGCTAATTTTTCATTCTTATTAAGTAACAAATAAAACGAAACTCACCTCCCAAAATACTGTAAGTAGCTATAATATGCCCCATGCTGGCAGCAGGCGCGGTGAACAGCAATCCCAGGGCACATATTGTGGAGCCAACGAAGCACACCTTCCGATACGAGAAGGTCTTTATCACAGGGCCCACGAAAAACCCAGAGAAGTTCACCACCGAGTCTAATGTACTGGCGATGACTGAAGCACCTGTAGTGTGGACTCCGAGGTCATCCAGCAAGTCTTTGAACAGCAGACCGAATGACGGCTCTAGAGAACGCGTCGAAAACTGAAATTGATAATGAACAAGCTTTATTAGGTGAGTAAAATTAAGGCAAGGAAAGCTGTATCAATAACTGAATACAATTTTTTCGTAATATTTATTGTGCTGTTTCTTTAATAATATTTAATTAGTTGTTGCTCTGCTAAGAAAACCGGGTAGGTATGTTAATGATGACGATTCAAGCAATAAAGATGAGCGAAATTTTTAACAGATAGGTTCCGAATTTATTCGTATGCCATAAATCATCGAATCTCTCATGTTTTGTATAGTCATTTTAGCTTAAATTCTAATTCTACTCATATCTTCATTTAATTAGCGTATTATTCATGTGGCATTTTGATTTCTTTATCATTTGGCTTTTTTCAATGCTTATTAATAACAACATATTATTTTGAATATATCCTGGACAGCGTGGGCTACACGGATCACGTGTTAAGTGCCTATTTAAGATTTCAAGGTCCATCAAGTTCAAGGTAATTATGATGGCCGAAACCCGTTCAAACTATAATGAATTTTATGCTCGTGAAGATTATCTCATTCACTCAGACTGTGCGTAACTATCCATGGAAAGCAAAATCACCTAACGAGCCATGTCCAAAATGAACAATGGAAACGAAAGTTAGCTGCCCTACTAGCTCATGAAACCAAGACCGACTATATGCACGAGTATGTAATTAAATTAAATATTAACCAGTCTCCAATATAGAATAGAACATATCCGATCTAAGACAAACTAGGATAAAGAAGGTAACCTGCCTCAGGTACCTTACCTTCAAGCAACGGTACAAATGATATTGATTTCAAAAGTATTTGTTTAGGTTTAGTAGTACACCTCGGACAAGATAAACAGAAGATATCAATCTTCTTCCATAGTTCAACACAATCACTTGAAGTAGTAATTGTGTCAACTGTAGGAGAGCATGTGACTAGTTAGGCAATCATAATTATTGTATCGAGAGTCGAGACATCGTCGGGATCTCGTCACGTACGCACTGCATTGCCCTTCAATAACTATATGATGGCCATGTTTTTCAGATCGATAAAAGTATCGAGAGTATAGCTTGGGCCCTGATTTTCACATGAGAATGGGTTATAGTCTCATTAATGCAAGATGTTACTACCTCGACATAAGGCATTTTAATTTATTCATATATTAAAACTGTTCTTCTCCATCGGAAAATGCAGTATTCTGCTTTGACAATAGGTGCTTGAAGGTGTATGTAGCATTAAAGCGTTATATTTCAGACTGACAATAGGCAATGCATAATGCTTTAAACCTATTGTTAAATAAAATCAGTTGGACAACACATTGCGACATTACATATCGCTCGGATTAAATTAACCGCTTTTAGTTTTAATGTTTGTTTGTAGAACGTGATCCATTTAGATTTTTCATGAGACTTGCTGAAATGTTTTGACGCAAGTCTTCGTTATTATTTTAATTAATCGTTTTAAACGTTCTATGATAAAATACGTTATACCAGACAATTGTATTCCTTAACAATCGTATTAATAAATTCGTATTTTCGTTTAATGCAAATAAGATGAGGTACTCCCACGTTTGCTCTACTGTTTAAGAACGATGAATTAGACTAACCTTATCGTTTTGATTTAGAATACACACAATATATGTATATTTCAATTTGCGAATGGATCACCTATCTATAGGAGACCAGCATATTGGGGATTGTTTCGAGCAAATACAACCTTGTCAACGTTCACTTGACTGGGTTTTAAAATATTGCTCGAGTACAAACTCGTGTAAAACTTACTCGTGTAAAGAGGACTGGCGACAGAATATGGCCTTGAGGGACTCCAGTGCCAATACGGTGACAAGGGCGAACCCTCGATAAGCAATAACAAAAACAGCTTGTCTACAGTAAATTGTGAAAAACGTAACAGCCATGCGCAAGTGTGACGTTAAGCATTTAGTGACAAATCATTGTTCGAGACGATTTCGAAAGCTTTCGTTAAGTCGAACTAGACATTATTTTCCACTGAGATATATATTTGAAATTACAGCAGTCCAAGATCTTGTACTGTCTAGAAACCGAAGCCTTATGCCGAACACAACAACAGAAAAACTGGTTTACATTAAATAATTTTGTCGGAATTCAATACTGTGAATGTGATTCGAGTTTTAACAATATTAAGCTAGTCTGTCTGATGTACAAACTGGAGTAGCTTTAACTTAAGCATGAAAGACATTGATGATTTAAATACATTATACAAGATGCATGATGTGCCTAAATAGTACCAGACATAGACGTTAAGGAAGCAAAAGCGGTCATTGACCTTTATAATAATGTATAATTAAACACAGCAATTAGAATTTAATACATTAAATAAACTTGCTGTTAGTCAGCAGTTATTTTAAAAAATCTAACCCACCAACATTACTGTTATGTGAATATTGCCTACGTGCTCTGAACCAAACTGCATAAAATTGCTACATGGATATACCCACAGTTTTCCTTTCTGATTGAGGCTATTCATTATACTTGATATCTTTATTTCGTTTAAAAACAACTTTGCAGAAACAGGTATCGTTATTGTTAAACAATGCAGTTGGGTTTGTACTTACTGTAGCCTTTGTAATAAATCTTTTTGGGTCATTCTTAATCTGATGTTGTCACTCACATTAACTAAACTGACTCCTAAGCAGACCATCCACGCCCACCCTCCATCTGGAGCTACCTTCCTCGTCGCCGGTGGCTTCTTCGGCTCTAGGCCTTTGCTCTTCTCCACGGTCATTTTCAGCCTTTGTCACCTCGCCTGAAACAAACAGTCTATTTCTTTGTGGAATTCGCTACCCAAGGAAATCAGGATGGTCACCGGTTGGTGACCAAGGCTAATCGGTTGATTAGCCTTTAAAGTTAAAGTTCGCGAACATAGGTATTCGTATGAAGTTGGCAGTAGTATCATCACATTGCTAATGTTTTCCAATTACCTATTTGTTGTAATTGTTTAAGTATTTCGTGTACCTATTTACCTTGTTAATTTGAGTATTTATTATATATTTATATTGTATGTATAGTTTATATATTCGTATTATTTATTTAAATGTTTGTATGTATTAATTAAATATCAATCGCTTTTATTCACCATATTGCACCTACCACCATTCTCTGCATCACCCAAAGGTTGACTGGTAGAGAATGCCTATGGCATTAAGTCCGCCTCTGTACATTTGTGTGCGTAAAGTGTTAATAAATAAATAAATAAATAAACAGATCTATCAGATAACGAACAAATCAGATCAAATCGAATTAAAATAAATATGCTATGTTGTAATGATAAGCACTGTAAAACATTATAGTTCGATCCGATAAATTTGTACAAAATGATTACCAAATGTAGATAATGCAGCGATCGTTGTGGCCACAATCCATAACAAAAAGCATTATTATTTACTTGTGCCACACTCGCAAAACTTATCACAAACCAATATATTTGGCCCCGTTCTACCCATATTCAACATTAATGTAAGTACTATGTTCGATTAAACGCCTACTCTATCACAATCAAATGAAGTGTCGATGTTTAGACTCATCGCGGCATGACGAGTTATCAGTACAGCATTGAGATAGCATGTGTTTTGATTTGATTGCCGGCCGGCCGCAGCAGCTCGGCAACAAAACAGTAAACATTAAATATAAGTTAGGCTTCATAAGAAAAGAACCACGCTGGCAGCACGTGCTTACTGCGGTACACTCGGTCACCACGTGCAACGCCCTCGGCTGCCACACGCTGACTTCATGTTACGACGACGAGAGAGACAAAATGTACAACGATTACACATTACACACTACTAATAACAATTCATATTATGTTTGTCTGACTTATTATCACAGTTATTCACAGCTATTTATAAAATACGTAAAACCGGCAGCCTGTCAGGATTGTTAGTTTCCAATATTTTCCTTTAACTGTTCAAGGTTCTTGGAAATTGTGATTGAGATGAAGAACCACACGATAGTATTGAAAAACATTCCATTCCATGGAATAAAGTCGNCTTTGTGGAATTCGCTACCCAAGGAAATCAGGATGGTCACCGGTTGGTGACCAAGGCTAATCGGTTGATTAGCCTTTAAAGTTAAAGTTCGCGAACATAGGTATTCGTATGAAGTTGGCAGTAGTATCATCACATTGCTAATGTTTTCCAATTACCTATTTGTTGTAATTGTTTAAGTATTTCGTGTACCTATTTACCTTGTTAATTTGAGTATTTATTATATATTTATATTGTATGTATAGTTTATATATTCGTATTATTTATTTAAATGTTTGTATGTATTAATTAAATATCAATCGCTTTTTATTCACCATATTGCACCTACCACCATTCTCTGCATCACCCAAAGGTTGACTGGTAGAGAATGCCTATGGCATTAAGTCCGCCTCTGTACATTTGTGTGCGTAAAGTGTTAATAAATAAATAAATACATAAACAGAAGCTATCAGATAACGAATAAATCAGATCAAATCGAATTAAAATAAATATGCTATGTTGTAATGATAAGCACTGTAAAACATTATAGTTCGATCCGATAAACTTGTACAAAATGATTACCAAATGTAGATAATGCAGCGATCGTTGTGGCCACAATCCATAACAAAAAGCATTGTTATTTACTTGTGCCACGCTCGCAAAACTTATCACAAACCAATATATTTGGCCCCGTTCTACCCATATTCAACTTTAATGTAAGTACCATGTTCGATTAAACGCCTACTCTATCACAATCAAATGAAGTGTCGATGTTTAGACTCATCGCGGCATGACGAGTTATCAGTACAGCATTGAGATAGCATGTGTTTTGATTTGATTGCCGGCCGGCCGCAGCAGCTCGGCAACAAAACAGTAAACATTAAATATAAGTTAGGCTTCATAAGAAAAGAACCACGCTGGCAGCACGTGCTTACTGCGGTACACTCGGTCACCACGTGCAACGCCCTCGGCTGCCACACGCTGACTTCATGTTACGACGACGAGAGAGACAAAATGTACAACGATTACACATTACACACTACTAATAACAATTCATATTATGTTTGTCTGACTTATTATCACAGTTATTCACAGCTATTTATAAAATACGTAAAACCGGCAGCCTGTCAGGATTGTTAGTTTCCAATATTTTCCTTTAACTGTTCAAGGTTCTTGGAAATTGTGATTGAGATGAAGAACCACACGATAGTATTGAAAAACATTCCATTCCATGGAATAAAGTCGTCTCGTGTACATTACGTGCATTATTGATGAAGCAAACGGTCAAAGCGGGGCAGGCCTTGAGGTTGGTTGACGAAACAAAATTTCAAATAGGTACACCAAATTCGATTCCAAATTTCACCTAACTGATAATATACATACGGAATGCGAAATTAAGGCAGACGACCATGAGTGACAAGCTGACAATACGTGTTCCATAACTTGTGCAACGACTGTTTATTTTAAACCATCGATGGCGCCTGAAAATTTAACAATAACATGGATAAGTACATCATTATCTTGCTTTCGACGTAAAAAAACAAAGTGTTGAGAGATGTAATTGGATACATTGTTTTTACACAACGTTAGATGGGTTTTTACAACAGTTTTTTATTTGATTTTATGAATGACCATAATATGCAGCATTATTACACATACGAAGTTTCTACATAACCTGGCATATTTTATAATATTAATAAATTCTAAAAAATAAGAAACTATCTTCACCTAAACACAAGTAAGTGAGGTAAAAACATTGTCTGCCTCGAATGCAATTTTTGTGCACATTTGGCAAGCGATAAACGTGATGACAAGTCATTATATTTACCGCATTATGATTCAGGCAATGATAATACTGTGCTAATGAACGAAAGCGCCGACGAGACCTTACTAAGGTCGGAAGTTTACGTGATCGTTAATAAAATGCAATATAATAAGGAAAACTATGATGATTTCAAAAATAGCAGTCTATTTACCAAGCATGAGTACAGGTTACTTAAAATAGATTTCACGATTCCATATAACTCCGCTTCTGACCTCGGATTGGTGTTTGTCACTGTACCTCAACAAGCACATCGAAATGTGAAACGATTTACTAATTAGCACGTGTGACGACTAGACTTATCTTGTTTATAGTCTTATTATTAATGGAAGTCTAATTCCACCAGAAACTGGAAACGGGAAACTGGTCTGGTGGTTTCTGGTCTAGTCACCAGAAAATTGCAAACGCCGTAAGATTGTAAAATATCGCATGAAATCGTAAACTTTTTTTTAAGACACGGATACCTATATTGGAAACTATTGAATTAGGATTAATTGTATAAAAAACGATTTTTTCATAGGATCGAGAATTATAATACTTATCGAGAAAATAATTTAAAAAAGATTTATTACAATCTTACGGAGTCTGCAATTTTCTTGTGACATAATACTTGGAATGTTGTAATTGTGTTAATACGTTAAACATGCATTCATAATTTAATTATTTATCAAGTGTTGACATAATAATGGACAATATATAACAATACGAGCAATAATTGTAACATTATACATTATTCATTTCAAGAATTCCGATGTCATCTCTCTGTAAGTAATAAGATGAGAAGATTCATAAACTATGGAATTCAGGACAATGTCTCTGAAGTCAAATTAAGTTGAAATGCTAATGCCAAAACATAAAGCGATGACGATATATTTGATATACTTATTAATAGCTCAGACAAGAGACTTCGAGATCAAACTAGGGTTCCCAACCACACTGTTAAAAAAGTATTGTACTTTTTCGCTCATTACTTTTGCAGCTATCACCGTTTTACTTGTTGTACTTAGTGTTGTGTTATTGTTACGAAATAAACTTTTATTAT
>NDFZ01004377.1:27725-55589 GCA_002192655.3 Mamestra configurata
ATGCCTCGAATGCAATTTTTGTGCACATTTGGCAAGCGATAAACGTGATGACAAGTCATTATATTTACCGCATTATGATTCAGACAATGATAATACTGTGCTAATGAACGAAAGCGCCGACGAGACCTTACTAAGGTCGGAAGTTTACGTGATCGTTAATAAAATGCAATATAATTAGGAAAACTATGATGATTTCAAAAATAGCAGTCTATTTACCAAGCATGAGTACAGGTTACTTAAAATAGATTTCACGATTCCATATAACTCCGCTTGTGACCTCGGATTGGTGTTTGTCACTGTACCTCAACAAGCACATCGAAATGTGAAACGATTTACTAATTAGCACGTGTGACGACTAGACTTATCTTGTTTATAGTCTTATTATTAATGGAAGTCTAATTCCACCAGAAACTGGAAACGGGAAACTGGTCTGGTGGTTTCTGGTCTAGTCACCAGAAAATTGCAAACGCCGTAAGATTGTAAAATATCGCATGAAATCGTAAACTTTTTTTTAAGACACGGATACCTATATTGGAAACTATTGAATTAGGATTAATTGTATAAAAAACGATTTTTTCATAGGATCGAGAATTATAATACTTATCGAGAAAATAATTTAAAAAAGATTTATTACAATCTTACGGAGTCTGCAATTTTCTTGTGACATAATACTTGGAATGTTGTAATTGTGTTAATACGTTAAACATGCATTCATAATTTAATTATTTATCAAGTGTTGACATAATAATGGACAATATATAACAATACGAGCAATAATTGTAACATTATACATTATTCATTTCAAGAATTCCGATGTCATCTCTCTGTAAGTAATAAGATGAGAAGATTCATAAACTATGGAATTCAGGACAATGTCTCTGAAGTCAAATTAAGTTGAAATGCTAATGCCAAAACATAAAGCGATGACGATATATTTGATATACTTATTAATAGCTCAGACAAGAGACTTCGAGATCAAACTAGGGTTCCCAACCACACTGTTAAAAAAGTATTGTACTTTTTCGCTCATTACTTTTGCAGCTATCACCGTTTTACTTGTTGTACTTAGTGTTGTGTTATTGTTACGAAATAAACTTTTATTATTATTATTATTTATCGTATTAATACTTTTTACAATTTTGTAACATAAAAGTATAAAATTTAATTTAATGGTTGGTAATTCGCCTGCCATAATTAAACTTATATTACTATCGTTTCTNCATTATTATTTATCGTATTAACAGCTTCGCTGCCAGCTGGTATATGGTGACGTCATGGAAAAATCCATGTATTTTTTTTGTAACATATGCGTGAGGGACGTGTCAATATTGTTATTTTGGATATATTTAACAATTTTTAGGAGTTTTTGTTGAGAAAAAGCTAAAAAAAAAAACCCGCGAATTTGCGGACCTGGCATTGAGATTGAAAGTTTCAACCCCAGTGCTTGGGTCCGCAATTTTGCGGAGTGGTTTCTTTAATGTATTTTGGTTTATTTAAAAGTATCTATGATATTTGAACACAAGATAATAGTAGTTTGCTTAATTCTACCTTTGGTAACATTTACTAAAGTCTTTCATAGGATAATCTTACAAAAAAATAGTAAAAAAAAAAAAAAAAATTGGAAGTAACTTACGATTACAACAAAAATAGCTGCATTCTAATTAAAAATAAACACAAAACCTCTTAAAATAATCACAGTTTCCTAACCATAAAATTTTGCTGAATATACCGCCGGTCAGCGGCCTCTTCTTCGTCATCTGATGAGATATCCAAGTCCTCAAAATGGTAGTCATCGTCACTGTCATCACCTCCAAAGAGCTGATCTTCAATATCACTGTCCGTAATATTATAATTTAATGGCAGTTTACATCGTTTTGGCCTTGACGGCCCAGCTTCGTCATCCATATTTGAACCTTATTTGTATGACAATAAAAGTAAATATTCAAAAACCATAACTTGTAACGGTATTTTGTATTATTCAAGCGCAGTGCCAGCCTCCAAACGTGTCGCCAAGCGCAGAGCCGGACTCGTACTAATTCATAGAAACCGAACGGCGCTACTCCGCATATTAGCGGGGCCGGCACCTCGGGCTCACCCCGCACCCCGCTAATTCGCGGAACTGGCAGCGAAGCTGTTAATACTTTTTACAATTTTGTAACATAAAAGTATAAAATTTAATTTAATGGTTGGTAATTCGCCTGCCATAATTAAACTTATATTACTATCGTTTCTATTGATTTAATAAAAACTAGCTTATTATTTAATTTGTTAATATTAACTTAATTGTGGAGAGACATAAATATTTAAAAATAATAGTAAATTGTTCGACAAGCTCCAAAAAATATGTTTTAAAACGTAAAAAATAAAATACTGTTTTATTTTCTAAATAACTGTTCAATAAATTTATGTTGTGTAAAGTTGGGAACCCTAGATCAAACGCACAATTTCCATATAAGCGATTCAATGGAGAGCAAATAATGGTTAAGTATATTGGACCTTGTACCTCGGAATAATACATATTTTAGCATGCAAAGTTACGTAACGATCTTATAGGAACAAAAAACTGCCCATACAACTTGAGGCAGGCCGATAACCCAGTGTTGGCAAAAAAAAAATAAAAAAACTAAAGATCGCGTGCTTCTAAACTGTTATTCAAGATTGCTATCCTGAATCTTTAGAGCAAATGATTTGCGGCCGCAATGATACGAGTATAAGGAAGTGTCTAGACATGAGGATCAATTTAATATAACCTATTATCCTAACAAATAACAGGATAGACACTTGCAGCAGAAATGATTAGTTACTTCTACTTTATTAATGATATGAAAAAGTTGAAACACTTACGATCCTAAAATAATTAAATAAACAAAGACGAAGATGCATGCGCAAAAGAGCTCTTTAGATCGTGGAAACAGAGCACAAGGTACAACAAAACATAAGATTTACAGAACAAGAAGCCTTTTCAAACGATTCTGGGAACTATAATTTTAAATTTGAATATACTACCGTAAAAGACAAAGAGAGACGTATGTATGTCTGTCTGTAAGACGAAAATCAGCAAGGAAGATATGTATGTGCTGTAGGTACTGATTACTGCAGTGGCAAAGCGTTTTGGCTAAGTTAAAGATTAATAGCTCATTAAATCATAGAAATACAACTCATTTGTTGCGTTAATCACTCTCACAAATCTCGGTCAATTGACTACTTATGATGTCCTATCTTTAGGACAATGCTCAAGTATTTTATCAGCCACGATAACAGGATTTTTATTGCAAAAGGAAAAATCATGTGAAATTATCTTTATTGTTCGCTTTAATTCGCTGGATAAGGATTTGTAGTATTGCCCTACATGTTGATTTACGCGACCTTCAGTGTTAGATGAAACAATCGATAAAGTTTAAATATCGGATATGTTTGGACTACTATAATATTATGATCACTATCCGTAACTACTTATTTATTAGCTTGACATTGAATGGAGTGAAGATCTTCCTCTTTTCGTTTCAGTTTCAGATTTTGCTGATATGGCTAACTTTTCCGGCTTTTAAAAGGTTTAACCATCGATTCCTATTTGAAAATAATAGTGCGGGTTAGCACTATTATTATCAAAAAGAAATCGACTTCTGATCTAACTAACCAAAATAATAACTCTGGATATCGGTATTATGAACAGAGTGTCTGACTTTCACGACCCTATAAGGTTATACTAGTTATCAGCTGCAGATATATGGACCATTTGGGACATGTGTCTGCCTGTATGTACCATCTGGAGCCATTTAATTGAAACACAAGAGACAAATGTGAATAGCTAAACCCACTGTTGTTGTATCCCTCGTATCCAGGTCCGGGAAACGATCGATAGGTAGCCACATCATGTCCTCGAAATATTTAAAGCAACCAAAGGCACGATTGAAGAAGAACAGAGAGTATTTATTTTTATCTTTTCGGAGCTTGCAACTACAAGCTACTAGTACCTGTGATAATGAAACCTAGAGTAGTGTAGTCCCATAAACAAGATGTCTATCATCAGTTCACCACAATGATAACTTGACAAAAGCAGTTAAACTAGGATTATTATTTCTCACAATGCACCCTATATTACACACATATGTTAAACAAATAAACTTAAAAAAATAGATTATAGAATAAGAATTACCGAAAGTTATCATAAGTTATCCTAAGTAAGTCTACTGCAGCGACATTCAAACCAATGTATTCGTATTTTATTATGTGATACTTCCTGCGGCTGAACACTTTTTCCCAAAATACAAGCTCACTTAGCTTTGGAACCAGTAGCAGTACCTTTTGTGCAATACATTAATACGATGCATAATTATATTGGATTACCCTAAGATGAATGTATTAACTGGCGACAGTAAAGACATTTTTATTTTTTAAATATTTTACGTTTTATATTGGTATTATGTGCATTGTGCATCATTCATTGTTAATTATGCTATTTTCACACGCAATTCGCACTTCGGTTAACTAAGCAACGGCTTGGATCAAAATAGATCTACTTTTCAGTGCATTTCATGAAAGCTGACAATTACCATATCTTTTTCAATATGATACTTATATTATGAATTTATAACTCAATAATAGTATAATTTTAGTGTGAACTATTAAGCCGGATGAAAGGAAATAAGTAAACGTTTAGCTACGTATTGTAATTAAATCGACCTAAATGTGCGAGATAAAACGGTTATTTTTAATCAAAGATGCTTTGTTTTCATAGATTTTATTTTTAGCTGAGATCGCCCCGACTACTAATTTCATTGCAGTCTACGTTTCTTTGAAATGTTTTGAGTCCTCAGTAGTAAACCAATTTTCAATGTTTGCAGATTGTTTTATTCTCTTGGTAACAGTATCTATGGTCGGGTAATGAAAAGGTGAGTAGCTTCGGTGTGAAACTAAATACTTAACATTTATAACGAGGTCATTAATTAGTTTTGATAACCTAGATAACACCTCTGAGTACACACCTAGGTATAAGATGACATCAAGTAATATGAGGAGTATCTGCACGTAGGAAGGTGAACTTATGGATCGTATATTACATATTATTTTCTTTTCTTTCAAGAGTACGACGTACCTACCAACATAGGTAGCCTATTTTTTAATAAATTGAGTTTTTCATTTTTTGTAACCACCAATCTTAAAATATTGTTGTAACCCCCGGGCGGCAATGTACGAAAATAAATGTGGCTCAGCTTCAAAACTTACTACACTGACGCGGTGGCTCAAGTAAATGGTCTAGTCTAACTTATCATCAACTAACTGCCGCCCGCGGTTCCGCCCACGTGTATGTCGAAAGTGATCCCAAGGGAACATATTCCCGGGATAAAAAGTATCCTATGTGTTATTCCAGACTATGTATTATCTACCTCTGTCATTGATATTATATCAACGACCTCTGTGCCAAATTTCTATCCATCCATCCAAACTTTAGCATTTATAATATTACGTATAGAATACTATACTATTCTATTAGCAAGTTCACGCTACTCATAATGTCGAACACCGGTATTTACAAAAAAAAATGTATACAATCGGACTATTGAGGACATTAACGCAGTGTACGTAGTCAATCTAGGACTCGCAGTTTCTAGTAACTTTCTCTCAATGTCGCATCAGCACAGATGGATTGACTGCGTACGGTCGCAAACTTGGGGATTTCTTTCGGAACCGTTATCTTTCTTTGCAAAGTGCTACAAGACTTTATGAACGTTTACATCTACTTAGGCACTGTAAAGCTAATGAGTCATTGTTTCTTTTATTCGGAATAAACACATGCATACACAATCCTGTTACTTATCCATGATAGTAATTCATACTAATATTATAAATGCGAAAGTGTGTCTGTCTGTCCGTCTGTTACCTCTGCACGCTTAAACCGCTAAACCAATTTAGATAAAATTTGGTTTAGAGATAGTTTGAGTCCCGGGAAAGGACACAGGATAGTTATATCCCAGAGTATGATTAATATGATTATGCGTTAAGGAGGTGGAAGTTTGTATGGGGAATCAATAACCGCTGAACCAATTTTGTTGACATTTGGTACAGAGATAGATAAGACCTTGAAGAAGAACAAAAGCAAACCTTTTGTCGCGCGAAAAGTGCTTGAAGGGTTTGAAATAGGGGATGAAAGTTTGTATGGGATCCCGTCATTATTGAAGCTAAAACATGAACCTTTGTATTTAGGCACTTGATAAAAAATAAATAAACATTATGTTCAAGCGTTTTTGAAAATTTTTAATCTTAAAACTAAAAATGGCTACCCAAAGTAACTATTCCACTCGGACGAAGTCCGAATATTATAAAAGGGGAAAGTAACTCTATGTGTCTGTTACCTCCTCACGCCTTAACGGCTGAACGGATTTGGATGAAATTTTGTATAGAGATAGATTAGACCTTGGAGAAGGACATAGGCTACTTTTTTATTTTCGAATATTCCTACATTCACGCGGGCGAAGCTGCTGGCAGAAGCTAGTATTATAAATGGGAAAGTGAGTTTGTTTCTTTGTTACGTTTTCACGCATAAATCGCTGAACCGTTTTAGATGAATTTTGGTATAGAGGTAGATGGGGCCCTAAAGAAGGTTATAGGCTAATATAACGCGAGCGAAGCCGCTGCGCTGCCAAGAGCTAGTTAACAATAGTTTCTTCTAACTTCGTTAGATTTCGGACATTTAAAAAGTTGTCATGTGTCGCTTACGGTATCCATCAATGTGTGCTATATTAAGACAACACGTGCTATTAATTATTTGTTAAGTATTCTAGTCCCTTTTTCAATGTGCTATAAAATCGGTAGGAATGTCACCAGTACTATAGATAATGGTTGTACAACAAATGAACGGAAGTTATGTATCACTGTAATGTGTAATCTCACAACTAAGCAAATAATATAAATAGCCTAATGTGAAACAAAGTTGCTGACTGACAAACTAACCTTAGAAAATAATTATTTAAATTAAAAATAAAACAAGTTGCTGCAATTCTGACTACTCATTTAATATTTTCAACTCTAACGCAATTAAAAAAACTAACTACTGGTAATTGTGCATAGGTTACTATTTTAAGTTTTAACCCATCTATATCTATACTAATATTATAAAGAGGAAGGATTTGTATTTTTGTATATAACAAATAAATTTAAAAACTACTGGACCAATTTGAAAAATTCTTTCAGTAATGGATAGTTACATTATCAGCGAGTAACATAGGCTATATTTTATCCCCATACTCCCAGGGGAACGTGAACTACACGGACGAAACTATGTGACATGCGCTAGTATTCAATAAGGTAATTTGAAACAAAACCAAAAAATATAAGTTGGTACTTATTTACAATTCAAAAGCATTGAACCAGTTTGGTTCCCCAATACAGAAAACAATAAAGATATTGATTACATTTCAACAGCTGGCAACATGGCAACAGAAACAGCACATTGCATATAAAATAAAATTATCTGTGTAGACTCAATGGACTTTGAAATTATATACCTACTATTTTTTATAAAATGCATTTGAAATAAGTAGCCAGGCCATTGAGTAAATGTCTGTAACCACTAAAAGTTTTTAATTAATGTAACTAACAATTCAATATGAGTCACTAAACACATGTAAACTGACTGAAAAAATCTGGAAAATGACCTAAATTATAATTTAAGGTGAAATATAATCTGCATTGGAAACTTTTCAGAGAAATGGATGGTAATAAATATAAAATACTAAACATAATTATAAAATATTAGGTTTAATATCAATTCTGGAATTTAACCAAGATGAAGATTTTTAGAAGTCGTTCTTTTTCATTGTGTTGAGCATGTTTATAACACTTTGTGGAACATTACTTTAACAGGAAAATAAAATAAGGTGTAAATGAATATGGATTGTAAGGACAGTGACCAGTTCTCAAACTGCTGCAGTTTTCAGTATTTTGGTCTCCAACTTAAAATATCTTAGAAACACTGATGATACCAGTGCAAGACTACAATTTCATACAAGTTTCTAATCATNAAATTTTGGTATAGAGGTAGATGGGGCCCTAAAGAAAGTTATAGGCTAATATAACGCGAGCGAAGCCGCTGCGCTGCCAAGAGCTAGTTAACAATAGTTTCTTCTAACTTCGCCAGATTTCGGACATTTAAAAAAGTTGTCATGTGTCGCTTACGGTATCCATCAATGTGTGCTATATTAAGACAACACGTGCTATTAATTATTTGTTAAGCATTCTAGTTGTTATGAAAGAAAATGTGTAATCACATGACTTTTAATAAAGTAATATTTTCGAAAACATCCCTTATTATTTTATTTTTAAGAGACATGATCCCATGACATGACTGAAGCCCTTTTTCAATGTGCTATAAAATCGGTAGGAATGTCACCAGTACTATAGATAATGGTTGTACAACAAATGAATGGAAGTTATGTATCACTGTAATGTGTAATGAAGTAATCTCACAACTAAGCAAATAATATAAATAGCCTAGTGTGAAACAAAGTTGCTGACTGACAAACTAACCTTAGAAAATAATTATTTAAATTAAAAATAAAACAAGTTGCTGCGATTCTGACTACTCATTTAATATTTTCAACTCTAACGCAATTAAAAAAACAAAGATATCTACTGGTAATTGTATATCCTACCTATATCTATACTCATATTATAAATAGGAAAGATTTGTATTATAAAACTACTGGACCAATTTGAAAAATTCAGTAATGGATAGCTACATTATCAGCGAGTAACATAGGCTATATTTTATCCCCATACTCCCAGGGGAATGTGGACTACATGGACGAAACTATGTGACATGCCCTAGTATTCAATAAGGTAATTTGAAACAAAACCAAAAAATATAAGTTGGTACTTATTTACAATTCAAAAGCATTGAACCAGTTTGGTTCCCCAATACAGAAAACAATAAAGATATTGATTACATTTCAACAGCTGGCAACATGGCAACAGAAACAGCACATTGCATATAAAATAAAATTATCTGTGTAGACTCAATGGACTTTGAAATTATATACCTACTATTTTTTATAAAATGCATTTGAAATAAGTAGCCAGGCCATTGAGTAAATGTCTGTAACCACTAAAAGTTTTTAATTAATGTAATTAATTATTAAATATGAGTCACTAAACACACTAAACACATGTTAACTGACTGAAAAAATCTGGAAAATGACCTAAATTATAATTTAAGGTGAAATATAATCTGCATTGGAAACTTTTCAAAGAAATGGATGGTAATAAATATAAAATACTAAACATAATTATAAAATATTAGGTTTAATATCAATTCTGAAATTTAACCAAGATGAAGATTTTTAGAAGTCGTTCTTTTTCATTGTGTTGAGCATGTTTATAACACTTTGTGGAACATTACTTTAACAGGAAAATAAAATAAGGTGCAAATGAATATGGATTGTAAGGACAGTGACCAGTTCTTAAAGTGCTGCAGTTTTCAGTATTTTGGTCTCCAACTTAAAATATCTTAGAAACACTGATGATACCAGTGCAAGACTACAATTTCATACAAGTTTCTAATCATAATCTTCTCTACAGTAATTCTTAAATAAGGTAGAATAGAATTGGTTCAATTTTGAGATACTGACAAAGAAAGTGACAAAGAAGTGTAATAGTGGTTTAATACAACACAAAACGAGGACTATAAATTATTATTAATTTTATTTTAGCAATCCTTTTTATTAATAATATGTAAAATAATATTTACAGGACTAAAATAATCTAAACTTCTTTTGTTTATCAAGCACTAATTAAGTTTTTGAGGACAAAGGAAATAAGTGAGTAAAACAAAAGATTGTGTGGCAGAGTGTCAGCATTTGATTTTAATTAATTTTCAAATGTGACTTGACTGGGTTGGATGTCAAATAATATGATTAAAATAGGAATATTATATTCACTCACAAGAACACAAAAGAAGAGTTAGTATGGTATTGTGTCAGAATTCAGGAGTAGTATTCATCTGTTGAGTAGGTAATAGAAAGAAATAAAATTTGTATGAAAAAGTAGTTACAAAAATAATAAATTAATGATCAACAAAGTGATGAAGATTAAGTTTTTAAAAGTTTGCTTCCTGCACTTAGAAAGTTATTTTATAAATTGTGCAATGTAAGCAAAGTTACTAGCTCTTTGGCTTTGATTTTAGATCTTAGTTTAAATCAATATGTTAGGTATATCATGTAACAATGTATTCATTATTATTATTTAGAGAGGTACATGGAAATCCATTTGTTTCAAATTAATTTATGAGCCTGAGATTTACGAACACAAACATTACGGATATTACAAAATCTTAATTTAATGTTATTTTTAGAAAACATAGTACAAGTTTTGCTTTATATCTTCCAAATTTTAAGGAACTTGTACGTAGGTAAACGTTAATTAAAATAAAGGTCAAGGAATTATCCTCACAGGCAACTTTAGAAAATCAAGGCACTCACCGTTCCGAAGTTATTTCCCATAAAGTCTCTTCAAAATTATTGCGATATCATAACACCTACTAGTGTGGAAAAACAAAGAATTTCACTTGTTTCGTATTCTAAATGCTTGACGAAAAATAACAAAAGTTATTGTATTGGATTTTACTGTAAGTAACGGCAGTTAAAATTAAGATCAGCGTCTATTTAATTAACTAATATATCAGAAACACTCGCTATAACCTAATACAACACTTTTTTTCTAAAACAAAACAATAATCCGTCTTCCGTCCGAACAGCCAGCTACCATCACTTTTCTGCTTGTGCTTGTTGTAAATTATGTCAGTGTGAGTGCTCTCTGTCTCTTTATTTACAAAGTCACTACATTTGCACGTCATAGCCTGGCAAAAAAATCGTGGAATGGAACGAACACGAACAAAATCGTTGGTCGTTCTGTCAAAACTGTCATTATGACAGCTCGATCCAAACCACCCCACCTATTCTAACCACAACGCATACAAAGAAACTCAAACCCCTAGACTCAAATGCAGTTGATAAAACATAAAACTGAATCCCTACTTGTCATCAACAATTAATCGCCCAATGTGTACCGTTTTCTTCTATCTTTTCTGTAATTTATATTTTTTGCATACTTAACAGTGTTCTATTCTTTTTATTGGAGTTTAACGATTTCATAGTTAGCCCGCGGTATTAAATTTTTATGAGGAGTAAAATCGAGAAGAAACTAAATGTGAGGCGTAACGTTCCTTTGCGCAACGTACTTTGTGCACCTTTCACTTTGAGATTATGTAGGTATGTGTGTATATACAAAGTATCCTCAGCTTATTTTAAGATGCTTTCATTTACCCTCTTTTTACATAATCTAGACAATAATAGTTCAACACAATAGTAGGCTTTTTAGTTACTATACTCTATGATAGTAGGAGTTAACTCCAGTCGTGCGTCGGAGCTGACACGCACACTTTTTTTAAATTTTATTTCCATGCTAAGATTCTGCGAACTTATGAATTGTTTGAAATAATATATCATTTACGGATTATTTCTTATCCTTATAAATCATATTTATAAAATTATGTCTGCTATTTAATTATGCACACACATTGAAAAGATGATCAAATTATATAGATTTTGTATGTACAATACAATCTCGCAGCTTTAGTCGAAAAATGATTTACCAAATAAAAAAAGAAAATTGGTGGAAGACTTGTTTCATTTGAGGCCTTAAAAAAGAAGGCAATCTCGTTTCGAAGTTCTAGTTAATTTAAAGTATTTTATGCCACGCCACTATTTGTGGCATAAGGTATATTTTGTCATTTTGACTTAGGCTACAGATAACATACTTCTTCACCACTTTTCGTCAGTATTGCCACACTGAAGAAAAGACGTGAAAAAGCACACTTTCCAGTAGCTTATGGCAGGCCCACGAATTTATCAATAGCTTCATGGACAGGCCCAAGTCTGAATAAAAAAACGTCAAGTGATCACTGCAACACCCTTCGTCGTGACAAAAACTACATATTTGTCACGACGAAGAGTGTTGCAAGTCTGAAACACGCTTATAGTGTGCGGCATTGCTGCCAACCTAACAAAGCCAGCGCGCGCAATTCAAACAATTAATTTAGCGCGCGTAGACGTTGTATTGTAATAGTAAATTGCAGTCGAATAACTTACGCATAAATGAAATAAACGTGGCAATTATGCTATCTATGAAATACGAATTTTTATTTTTGATCAAGTTTTCTGAGGCGCTATTTTTGTCCAGATGTAACATAGAGATAAGAATTAGTTGATTAAAACCTGTAACTGTTTTATGTCTCAATAAAATAAAGATAAATACAATAAAGCCTATGTTATGTCAGTGAGAATTGTAAATAAGCACAGTTATATTATTCACATTTATTAGGTATTTTGTCATACTCATAACGCCTTGACTAAATCTCTTTATGAGGTGCGTATTATTATTTACGACTAGTTATTAAAGTAAGCATCAGTTGAGAGTTGTAAATTCATACAAAGGCAGATAAGTAAACTTTGCAATTCCATGTTTCATTTTACGGAAGCACGCACGTTGAGCGTGTCCTTTGTACGCGCTCACAGCGCTCAGTATTATTTGCAATAAAACAATACTTTTTATTAATTCATTTATTTCAGATAAAATTATCCATAAATCCAAACAATATACGTTCATAAAATTAAATGACATAGGTACCTACTGGAATAAATAGTGAAAAGTAAATATTTAATCAAAGGTGAGTTTTATTAAATTATTTTTTCTACCTTTGTTATCACACTTTCGCTGGATGAGCACTAAAACTAAACTATTTAATAAAATAACTAAGTACCTGTGCTTTTGAACTTATTTTTAGTAGCTGATTAAATACAAAATCACATTACTAGGTATTTTCCGAAACTCTCATGGAAGTTTTTCTTTGAGTTTCCAAGGTTTAAGCTAAAATATTATTTCTTACTACGTTAGCTTTTACCGATTTCCAACTTCGGGATAGTGAAATAGTTTATTTATTTATATAGTTATTTAAAGTTTATGCACAATTGTGGTACATGGGCGGACTTCATGCATCAAGGCACTCTCTACCAGTCAACCTTTGGGTTATAAAGACTCTGTGGAAGGTGTAAAATAAATAATGAATTTTTAGTGTACAATAAATAATGAATTGATAGTATTTATCACAACAGGTCTCGCAAATAAAATGATTTTTAGGTTTCTAATTATTTCAGTTCAATAAAAAATCGAAACAACCTTTCTGAGAAGGTTGTGATAATAAGTAGGAGCTGATATCGTTGTTTAGAAACTGATTGATTTAGCACGCTGGACGCGAATGGTTATAATTTTGTAGTCATGTGGCTAGAACCGACCTATCTATAGAAACAATTAGGAAACCTTCACTTTTCCTGACACATAGGTAGTTACTGTGAGTTTTCACTTTAAGACGGCCAATTTAAATATGACAGGCACAATACTAGGTACAGTGGCGGGGCAAGACTAAAATTCGATGTGGGCAAGATTAACATTTTGCGAGGCCCTCTATGTACATACTAATAGACCACATTAGTATACAGTGATTTTTTTCAGAGGTGGTTCTAAAATACAGGTTGGGGAATAGGCACGAACAGATGGTTTTTCTTTGGACTTTCTGTGCAAATATAGTTCATATTTGACGAATGTGGGAAAATTCAAGGAAAAACTAAACTAAAAGAGCCTAGGATGTAAGGGTGAGTGTAGTAAGCTTGTAAATCATAGTGCCTATCCCGCCGCGGCTTATCTTTTGACAATACTTAGGTAAGTACTGAAGTAGGAGTTTGGTACGTTACTTGGTCGAATTTATAGAAAGCATACCTAACAATAAAAATAATACAGATAGCAAGAGCGAGCAAAACGAGCTCAAAAAAAATGCAAATATACTCGGATAAGTTGGAAAAACTTCATGACAGATTTACTTAGCACAGGAAAACTAATAAAATATAACAAGTACTTTATTGTACGGTCATAATTTATTCCTTGGCAAATTACAATAATCATGTATTGCTTGTTAAAAGATAAATCGACTCTTGTTATGAATTTTAATGTAGGTAGGGATATTGCATTGTGGTCCTTTAACTAGAGGTAGGTAGGAATGGGACAGCGTCATCATCAACTGGTTTCCCCGCTGTCCAAAGTTTTTAATTGTGTGTGGTTACGGTGCGCGACTGATCCGTTCGTTGGTCAAGCGGTTGCAAGAGCGACTTTAGAGCGTGGGGCCCTAAGTTCGATTCTGGCGTAAACTTTTAATAGAAATTTCCACACGAAGTTTTGCTTGAGGGGTACCCAATTGGTGACACTCTGTCTGCACATACCTCCCTACATACTTCGCAATTTTCTCAACTTTAAAATACAATGCAGTGAAATACTAGGTATTTAAATACACGTTAGGTATCCCATTGTTTTATAATAACGATTGACAAGCAACCGTTATCTCGGAAGCGTGTCGCATTGAAAATATTCATATCTGCTATTAGTTAGGTATATTTTGATAATTACACATTTTAACTGACTGATGACCCCAATGTAATGATGTACCGTGGCTACATACTTCACGCGCCACGTCTACAAAGACTGATAGGTAGCATCAGGGCGTTGCTCAATTACTGCTCGATAAAGATAAGCTGATAAACATTTTATAGACTACGATGTACCTACTTATTAATATTATGATTATGGATCCCGCTTGCAGCAACAGAAATGCTTTTAATACTACAATAGTAAAGTCTAATCACGTGAGACGCTTGGCGCATTTATTGCGGCATAGGAGCATTTTCTAGATTAAATAAGTATGAAGATTATAGGTAACTATCTACGAGGTAAATGTAGTTTACTAACACAGATTTACACAGTGCACATTCAGATAAGACTAGCAGCGGATACACGCCGGTAACACAAAACGGTCAATGGTTTTAGTCATTCAAGTTAATATGTTTGCATAGTGAACTAGTCTCTTTGTTCCAGGAAACGGTGCCAACTCATTTGTCATATTAAAGTGATTACTGTTTCAAAAGTTATCAGTTCAGTCCGAAACGTAAACGGAGACTGTAGTGGGCTTCTTGCATGTCCCTTGATAAGCTCTAAAATGACGAAAGCTAAGCAAGTGAATACGAAGCTGAAGAAAGAGGGGGATTTTGTTCCTCCCGATGGTGGATGGGGGTGGATGATTGTCATTGCGGCTGGATTCTCAAACGTAAGTCATTCTTAGATATAAGTCTTCTACGTTTGCCTAGTTTTAGCGGAGTAATAAATGAACATCAATTAAGATGCATATAATAACTAGCCTACACAACAAGGTACAATTTAAACGTTGCACTCAGTGGTATTTACTGCATACTTGCTTTTGCCCGCGACTTTGTCCGCGTGGAATAGGTACTTTGGGCAGCCATTTTTATTTTTTATTTTGTTTTTTCAAAAACGCTTGAACCTATATACAAAGGTTCATATTTTAGCTTCAATAATAACGGACTCCCATACAAACTTTCATCCCCTATTGAAAACCCTTCAAGCCCTTTTCTCGCGACAAAAGGGCCTTTGTCTATAACCTAAGAAATGAATACGTTCCTACCTATGTTTAGTTTCGCAGAATTCATTAGCCATGCGATGTCTCCATAATTTTATGGCTGTCAGTGGTGCGCGTTTGTCACAGATGTCACTATGCCTCGGTGGGTGCCAAAAGAAATTGGCATGTCTTAGAAATTAAGACGATGCAACTATGCATTTTCTACAACGGCATGATGTGTCTTCAGACACACATTTTCTTGTTTTGTGATTTTAAGGACGTTTTTCTGTATGGTTCATTTCAGTTCAGGGTCAAAGATCCAAACAGAATATTATTGAGTTAAACTTTTATCGGAAGTAGAGTCATCGCTCGGGTCGGATGCAGATATTAATAATTTGTACCATAATTATTAAATAATGTAGGTACTTATACCACATTTTGAATTCCACAAATAGGCTCGTGTGTTTCCTTAAGAAAATGTATGTTTTTATCAGGTCATTAAGATTATTGCACAGATCTGTACCTCGTGCACGATATCAGACGAGGTGTTAGATGGATTTGCACCCAATAGTGTTTACCAATTTAATCTTTATTTTGTTTTTAATGAGGGATAAGTGCTCATTTATCAATACACGTCAGTCAGTCTTGCGTCAAAACGTTATCGTATACCTAGTATGACTTTTTTTAAATTTCACAAATTAGCTGTGCAGTGTGCATAATTCGGAGAAATCTTTCGCCACGGAAATATTTTCTCGTATTAGAGTAATGCAAACAACCATAAAGACTCACTATTATATGTATTAAACTATTGCTATGCAAATAATACTTAGATGCACATTTATTGTGTAGCTGGTAACTACCTACTTATATTTTTTTATGTTTCTGTGGGAAATGATTTCAAATAGAATATGGTCTTAAGGAAAATACATGTACAANAATAGTATGACTTTTTTTAAATTTCACAAATTGGCTGTGCATAATTCGGAGAAATCTTTCGCTACGGAAATATTTTCTCGTATTAGAGTAATGCAAACAACTATAAAGACTCACTATTATATGTATTAAACTATTGCTATGCAAATAATACTTAGATGCACATTTATTGTGTAGCTGGTAACTACCTATATTTTTTATGTTTCTGTGGGAAATGATTTCAAATAGAATATGGTCTTAAGGAAAATACATGTACAAATGTGCATTATGTCGATGGTCTTTATGAATCACTTGCGTCTATTATTACAGCTGTGGGCTCTGTGACTATGTCATATGTTATGTTGGTAATATCTACCTAAATAGAAGTGAATCTTGTATAATTATTATGTCCCCAGAAAATTGCAGACTCCGTCAGATTGTTATAAATCTTTATTTATTTATTTAAACTTTATGTACAATAGTGGTACATGGGCGGACTTAATGCATCAAGGCATTCTCTACCAGTCAACCTTTGGGTTATTAAGACTATACTGTGGNTCCGGAAAATTGCAGACTCCGTCAGATTGTTATAAATCTTTATTAGATTTTAATTTCTATAATATATATTATGAAAATATCGTTATGTATAGGTGTCTTNTCTTTAATCTTTATTAGATTTTAATTTCTATAATATATATTATGAAAATATCGTTATGTATAGGTGTCTTATTAGGAAAAAAAAGTTTACAATTTCACGCGATGCTTTACAATCTTACGGCGTTTGCAATTTTCCGGTGACATATATAAATAAAAAGGAAATTGACTAACTGAAATATCAACCCACAGCTGAAACTACTGGGACTAGGGATATGAAGGACAGGAAGTAGGGATCTTTGGAAATTCAACCTTTAAGGGGGGTGAAAAGGGGCAAAACCCTTTGTACAAGCGAAGTCGCGGGCGAAGTGCTAGTAGGTGGGTATAGGTTCTATATGGCGATAACGGATAGACTTCAATAACGTCGAACAACCTCCATGTGGAACTTGAAGTGGTCTATCTATAGGTACTACACTTAACTGATACTCGCAAAGTACTTATTCCCGGTAACGGATAAGTATTGAGAATAGCAGATAGAGATACGGGAATAGTCTAGACATGCAGTTGAAAATGACTCAGTATTCGTCATTCGTACCTACCTGTATACTTTGGAATCCATCATTCCCTGCTTTTTATGGAAATCTTATGGATAGAGATACCGTGGGGTGAGCTGACAGTGGAGAGGTCAGTCAGACTCTTACCTCCTTATCAATGATATTTTTGCGGTTTTTGTTTGGCAAAACTTTGCTTTACAATGTTACAATGGGGGTAATTACTGAGTTGTCATACATAATGTATCTCCCTGTCACTATAGGCTGTGGAATCGGGATGTAAGACCTAGGATATGTAACCTTCTGCAACACCATGACTTTAGCCTTTGGGATTTCGACTTAAAATCCTGAATGTTCACAAATTCGTATTATAAGACTAGGTTCCTACATAATGGATCTGTCGTAGTCATATCGTAGAATTGCCATTTCAAAATGTAGCCGAAATTAGGTCAGGTTAGGTTTGAGGGAACTGGCGGAATGGCGGGACAGGCTTTCGAGCCCTTCCGCCGGCCTCATCACCATCGAAGCCATCCGGCCAGTGCTCGACCTGTGGCTCGGGAGAAGGCACGGCTCTCTGACGTTTCGTGCGACGCAGGTCCTCTCGGGGCATGGCTGCTTCGGGAGGTTCTTGTGTCGCATAGGCAGGGAGCCGGACGCTCGATGCCACCACTGCGTCGACTGTCGGGAGGACACGGCACGGCATACGCTTGCAGAGTGTGCAGCTTGGGAGGAGCCGCGCCGTGCCCTCATCTCTGTTGTAGGCGGTGACCTCTCGCTGCCGGCCGTAGTCCATGCTATGGTCGGCGGTGAGGAGTCCTGGGACGCGGTGGTCTCCTTCTGCGAGACAGTTATCGCGCAGAAGGAGGCTGCGGAAAGGGAGAGGGAGATCACAACCGCTCTCCCTGCCCGCAGCAGGCGCATCGGGCGTCGGAGGAGGGCATACGCTGCCCTCTTCCGGCCCCCCTAACTGGGTCCAGGGGCGGCGGACTTGGGGATGTCCGTCGCCCCCCATTCATCCGGACCCGAGGTGGCGGCGCGTGGTGTTCCCGTGCGCCCCTCTTTGACGTAGCGAGGGGAGTTAAACACCTCACTCCCCTCGCCGACGCGAGGTGGCCCGCAGAGGCGGGCCGGCACCAGCCGGGGATTGCGGANACATTGTGGTCGGGGGGGCCCGTATCGCTGTCGAGTCCACCATGAAGTACCTGGGATTGGTGCTCGACAGCCGGTGGGATTTCGGCCCCCACTTCCGGCGGCTGGCGCCCAAGTTGTTGGGCGCGGCGGGGGCGCTGTCAACGCTGCTTCCCAATCTGGGGGACCCGAGCACCGCCTGTAGGCGGTTGTACGTGGGGATCGTGCGATCGATGGCCCTTTATGGGGCCCCGATCTGGGCGGCTGACCTGACGGCCAGCACCATCACTGTTCTGCGGAGGCCGCAGAGGGTGATGGCCGTCAGAGTCATCAGGGGATATCGCACGATCTCCTACGAGGCGGCTTGCGCACTGGCCGGATCTCCGCCGTGGGACCTGGAGGCGAAAGTGCTCGCGTCACTGCATAGGTGGCGCGAGGGCGCGCGGGCGCGCGGCGAAAGACTGACGCAGCAACACTTGGAGCTGCGTCGGTCGCAGCTGCGCGAGGTCCTGGTGGCGGAATGGCGGGACAGGCTTTCGAGCCCTACCGCCGGCCTCATCACCATCGAGGCCATCCGGCCAGTGCTCGACCTCTGGCTCGGGAGAAGGCACGGCTCCCTGTCGTTTCGTGCGACGCAGGTCCTCTCGGGGCATGGCTGCTTCGGGAGGTTCTTGTGTCGCATAGGCAGGGAGCCGGACGCTCGATGCCACCACTGCGTCGACTGTCGGGAGGACACGGCACGGCATACGCTTGCAGAGTGTGCAGCTTGGGAGGAGCCGCGCCGTGCCCTCATCTCTGTTGTAGGCGGTGACCTCTCGCTGCCGGCCGTAGTCCATGCTATGGTCGGCGGTGAGGAGTCCTGGGACGCGGTGGTCTCCTTCTGCGAGACAGTTATCGCGCAGAAGGAGGCTGCGGAAAGGGAGAGGGAGATCACAACCGCTCTCCCTGCCCGCAGCAGGCGCATCGGGCGTCGGAGGAGGGCATACGCTGCCCTCTTCCGGCCCCCCTAACTGGGTCCAGGGGCGGCGGACTTGGGGATGTCCGTCGCCCCCCATTCATCCGGACCCGAGGTGGCGGCGCGTGGTGTTCCCGTGCGCCCCTCTTTGACGTAGCGAGGGGAGTTAAACACCTCACTCCCCTCGCCGACGCGAGGTGGCCCGCAGAGGCGGGCCGGCACCAGCCGGGGATTGCGGAAGTCGCATACGTTCCCGCGATCCCCGGCGTAGGTGGAAGATGGAACACCGGGGTGGTTTTAGTCAGTAAGAGTCTGACAGACCCCTCCACCCGCCCCAGGGTGGAGGATTTCCAAGAGGATTTCCACCCGAGATCAAAAAAAAAAAGAAAAGGTTTGAGGGAACTATGTCAACGTTCCGACACGGATAAGTTAGGTTCGAATGGGATGATAGGACCGAGAGTGAGCGAGCAACATAAGCTCCCGTTATCCCATACATGTTAGGTCCCTTTAAACCCTGTAGACAGAAATAGGGTTCCGTCGTCGAGAGGATGCTCTTTCATGAAATGGCATATCTACCAACGCTAAATGATTTTGCACGTGATTTGTGCGAGTAGGTAATTGCATAGCGGCACAGCGAATCCTTATATGCAGCTATTAGTCGAGGACGGAATAAAACAATAATTACTAGACAGATTCACTGTTTATGTATGGACCGTTTGTTTTAAGTACCTAGACTATATTAATACTTATATGTAGACGTAGTATATACAGTTCTAAAGAACGTTTACTTTACTCCACACGGTGATTCATATATACTATTTACATCTAAACTCTTTTTCAAAAGATTCTTAAACTAACATTTTCCCAAAGTATCTTGCGTATGCGTCCCAAGTTTTGTTAAAATCGGTTAATTAATTTCAAGAATAAGGTCATACAATTTTAGATGAAACACCACAGTTAAATGAAAATAATTACAATGTAGGTATAGAAGTGACTCCCACTTCACGAACGCGTTCAGAATTGCGTTATTAACCTGAATTTTGGGGAGTAAGATAGGTTCACTCCAGAACCCTGTATAGTATGATACTTGACTCAAATTATTTTTTCTATAGAGGTGTACGGAGGACTGTCCTATTAAGTTTTGTATACTGCTCTATTCCAGCTGTCCGCATTGCCGATACTGCAACAGTTCGGGCTCCTGTTCCGGGACAAGTTCACCCGGCTCGGCATCAGCAGCTCCGAGACGACTACTATAATCAACATGAACTCTGCCCTGACCTCTTGCGTCGGTGCGTGACGCGCCTTGCATGGTAACTTTCTGATACCATACCGGCCCCTTCGTACTTAGCTGTCATCATAACTATCTATACCTATATAGTCACAAATAATACAAATCACGTGCTGTTTACAAAATTTGTTTATTTACTTTGTACATTTACGAGGATTTAAAAGTTATCGAAAGTTATCATTGTGTACTTGTAATTTCGCAGCAAATACATTAAACAATGTTTAACATTCAGATATTGCACTTACATTAATCTATCGAACAAAGAACAAAAAGTAGAATTGCATAATTGTAGTAGATACGGTTTACACATTGGAAATGTTTTTAATTACATCCTTATCAAAATATTTAGATTTCGTACTTTTCCCTGCACGTTCATGCAAATAATATTGCGGAATGCTTATCCGAGGTTATACTTATCTATGTGTCTCGTTGTTTTGGTTTCAGGTCTAGCAAATGGTCCTTTATTCAAAACATTCACGTACAGGCAGGTGTCTATGACAGGAGCAATATTTGTCTTCATATCCCTGCTTTTGACGACGTTTTCGTATAACTTCATCACCTATCTTGTTTCATTCTCAATCTTATACGGTAAGATATCAAATAAATTTTGATTACAATATAAGTAAGTTGAAGCTGAACTGAAAAATTCAACCGTTATTTGTATATTTGCAGGTGCTAGCTATGGTATAAGCAGTTCAGCAAATGCCCTCGCCTTAAATACCTATTGGAAGAACAGAAGAAGATTGGCAACAGGACTATCATGGACGACGACTGGCCTAGGGCCCATCTTGTGGCCACATATTATAACCGCTCTCTTCGCCGCCTTTGGAGAAACGGGAGCCATTCTCATCATAAGTGGTATTTCCTTGCATGCCTTAGCTTGTGCTCTTTTACTGCAACCCGTAGAATGGCACACTAAAAAACCTAACGAAAAAGATGAAGATCAAGAGAAACTGCTGAAAGCTGATACCAAAGATCCTCAGATTGAAAAGAAACCAGAAAGTGGATATTTTAGTCAAGTTTCAAAGTTTAAAAACTTAAGTGCTTTTTCAAGTCAGTATCTTTATAATGAAGATGACCCAGTGAATCCCGGCTACGAAATTACAGATCCTGGTATTCCAATGATGTTGCGCGCGAACGATGGTTACTTCAGTAAATCTAGGCAATCGAAAAGCAGACTTTCTTCAAGAGAAGGCTCAAACAAAAATTCACAGTTGAATTCAAGGCTGAATTCAAAAAAGCCTTCCATGACCAATTTACTTGAAAATCGATCTCGTAAATCATCAACTTTGTACTTAAATGAATCTAAGAAAAACTCTTCTGCTAACCTAGGAGCTCTAGCTCCTCAAGAACGTGACCGTTCTCGTAAATCGTCAACACTGTACTTAAATGAGTCTAAGAAAAACTCATACGGCAATTTATTAACTGTGACTCAAGATCGTGATCGCGATCGGTCTCGCAAATCCTCAACATTGTACTTAAATGAATCTAAGAAAAACTCTTCTGCTAATTTAGGAGCTATAGCTCAAGAGCGTGATACTTACAAACCAAAACGAAAAACTTCTATTACACTAGAGACACAGATTCCAGAATCAGAAATAGAAGACTGCCCTACACTAAAGGCTCCTCAAGATTTGAAAGCCGACGAGAAGGCAGTTGTGGAAAAAATTGATCCAGCCGATGCCAAAGATATTGCCGACAGAGCAGAAAAGCATTTTGTAGGAAGTAAAAGCATAAAATCTTTTAAAATGGATGGTCAATATGGTGAAAAGTATAATAAGGATAACCACAGCAACGTGTCACTTAAAATTCAAAAAGAAAATGAAGAAAATGACGAGAAAAAATATCTAAAAGACAATCACAGTAATCAGTCATTTCGCACACGACACCGAAGAAAATCCAATAACTTTAATTACGAAAGTGAAGTATTGAAGCAAGCATCATTAAAATTAGAGCAATATTTAAAAGAAAGTGAAGATAAAACTGAGAAGATGAAACTATTGATGACACAGATGGAGGAAAATGACAATGACGATGACGATGATGTATTTGAAGAAAAGAAAAAAGATGAGGTTGAAGAAGAGGAAGAGGAAGAAGAACACCTAACGTTTTGTCAAAAAGTATCATTGTTCTTTGATTTAGATCTATTAAAAGATTATACTTTTATCAATTTAATGTTGGGAATTACTCTTGCTAACTTCAATGAGCTTAATTTTTCGATTTTGACTCCATTCATTCTTGGTGACTATGGAAAAACTAAATCTGAAGTAGCCATGTTCATGTCGCTCTTGGCTGGGGTTGATATTTGTGTCAGATTCTGCATACCTTTCGTCGCAGGTAAAATCGGATGGGACAACAACTCATTCTTTCTTTTCGGAGTGATGACAATGGCTATGGGAAGAGTAGGTAATATACCCTTAATTTTTATGTTATATTTGTTGATGACTTTAAACAGTTCGTTTTTCACTTCAGCTTTTAGCTTTAATGCAAAGACGTTTAAATTTTTCTTTAATTGTTTGTTACACCCACCAGAAATGATGAAATTGTCATTTATGGAATTATCAAAAACATTTTCCTAATTTATTTAATCTTCTTCCAGTCTTGGCGTACTGTCAAAAGTATTATGTGGTCCTTTTGGTGGCTGTGATGATTGGCTTTGGAAAGGGACTGCGAACCGTATTTATGGCCCTGGTCATCCCTACTCATGTGCCACTGCATAAGCTGCCAGGGGCTACAGGAATACAACTAATTACAGCTGGAATGGTTTACCTTTCTTTAGGACCTATTGTTGGTGAGTCAAATACATATTTCTTACCTAATATAGATTCTTCAACGTGTACCTAACAGAATAAACGCAATATTGCCATAGATAGTTCTTTCCATAGTTTCAACCTTAGTATTTTCTATAGCTTTTAAATTTCCATTGTAGAAGGTACCTATTGTAACCTTTTTGTATTTACAGGTTGGATCAAAGACAATGCTTCAACAGCAGTGACACTGCATTGCCTAAACATTTTCACTTGGTTGACGGCCCTATCCTGGGGACTTGAAAAATTCATTACAGCAAGGAGACAGAAAGCTGAAGAACAAGACGATGTTAAAGCTTAATTAGATTTTAGTGTATTTTATATTTTAATTATACTTATATTATTTTTTGTTAGCGTACTTTTTCAATTCCTCTTAAACTGCAAGATAAACTCTCGAATCTGTCGTAAGTACTAAGACTGTAGTGTCAAAGGGTCGATGATTATAATGTTATGTGTCAACATAATTTTAATTAATTTCGTCGTAAAATTAATACTATCGATTCCATTGGACATTAACTTGACCCAGTTAAAAATCCTCGTGACATCTAGTGGGTAGGGAAATAGGTTTTTAATTATTTTGTTTACTCACAAGTTGTGCAAGCCAGATGTAACACAGATGTTCGATAAGAGAGATATAACACAGAATCCCAAAATAATATGAATGGACACAAAGTTACCATTATAGCGGACATTTTTTTAGCGAATGTTATAACTGGGCTATCCGGGGTCACGCAAGGTCTGCGGGAATCACTTTGAGCAGACGACTCTATACTACTCTCTCTCAATAAACATCCGTAAATGCGATAGATAGCTCATTACAATATTTTTTTATAAGCAAAATCCAAATCAAGGACTTGCTACTATCCAAATAAGGGTTTTGGGTAGAGACAACAGGTTATGTAAATAGATTCGGAGTCATTCGGGGTAGGGGAATACAGAACTGTTTTTAATAAGGGTCACACAAAAAATACAAAAAAAGTTGGGTCTCTCAGTCTGCAACTATTACACGCACCAAGAGAACTGCGTAGCTTTACCGTAACCTAAAAATTAACTCAGTAAAAAAACTAAATTTCATATGACCCTTATGCTCGATAAATAGATTTATAGCGAGATGAAGGAAATAACCTTTTGTGGACTACTATGGACCAATGATGCATCATTGGTTAATAGCCGCCGGATTTTGATTAACCCGAGTCGGCCGTAGCGAGCAATGGCAGTGTTAGCAGGTCAAACGGAATTCGTCACTGTGCGGGCGCATCTTTTCGACGTGCGTGCCCTTTACGAGTAACATGCATTTAAAAATAAATGACAAGCGCGATTTGTTTGTTGATTTGACGTAATTGATTATTGTGTCTGTGTAGTGTTGAGTGAAAGAATATTGTTTATATTATTTTAGTATTTTTTTGTGTGGTGATAGTGTCTAATAGATCGTAAATAAAAGGAATCATACATATTTTGGTAGACGTCTACAAATGGTTGTATTCGGTATCTATATGTGTGTGCTAGCGCCAGTGTGGGTAACGTAGCAATCATCGGCCGATAGTATGTGAAAAGTACCTGTGTAAAAAAGTTAAGGCACTTTTAAAAATCTTGTTAATAGCGCCTGTCGTTATCTATTAGCAATATTTACCTAACTGTCAGAGTTATCAAAGAACTCCGATTAGTTTTTTTCTCTAAGACAAATACAGAAATACAGTTGAGATCCCATCCGAACACTTAATCCAAGTAGCGCCAAGCAACAGTAAAATCCGTTTTTCGATGATTTTCCCCAACCAATCTTGTACTTGTAAGATTGCAAAATGAGGTCATATCAACTACAATCATATGAATTAGTTATTAATGATACTTAAAGGATATAATGATAACATTATTTCAACATATAAGTCAGGCATTAAGTCCGCCTCTGTACATTTGTGTGCGTAAAGTGTAAATAAATAAATAAATAAATAAACGGGTTAGAATTGAAACAAGATAAAGATGTGTAAGGTAGCTGGGTACCTACACACTCGAACTAGGGTTAGGCTTAGGTTAGAAGCAACAAACAGCCAAAAATAAACTAAAAAGAAAACTGTCCCAATCGATTTTCATTGAAGAAAAGAGATCTTATCATTAAAACGATTATCCAGGTTAAAGCTTATTCTTTTCAATAATTTATCGATAGATTATGGAAGATAAGAAAATTAACACCATGCGTGACCATTTTAATCAGAGCTTAGGATAGCGAGAATACAATTTCAGCTGTTCAATCATTCTCCATCAATCAAGTTGTATGTTAATTATGACCTATTAGCAATCATTGTTTCGTACGAAGTACTTTTACTGTTTCCCGATTGTGACCCGAATAACTCTTTATCAGTGAAGTACGCCTATGTAAATAAATATTTATTAGCGTGTTTACACAAATAGTTAGTTACCTATGTTGAAAATAACAAAGACTCAATCTTGTATCTCTAAAAATCAAGATTCTTTTTCAGTATTAGGTACCTAGTGATATTTTTTTTTTGCTATTTAGGTTCGAGCGAAAAACCAAAATAAAAATGTTATGTAACCCATATTGAATTTATAAAAAAAACAATTATTCTTCGTATAAAAAATAGAACCTGAGTAATAAAAATATTGGCAAGAACTAGGTATTAGACACTTAACTTAAGTATTTAAGCTATCGAAACATAAATACCATACGCCATTTTTCAGTCAAGCTCAGCATTCTAAAGGGAGAAAATCCGAGAAGCAAATATTCAAAACCTTTGAAATTAGTCCAAAATAACATTAGCTTGATGTACATTGATTCTGATAATTTACTAAGATAGACCCAAATACGTGTGAGCACGTAATAACATTTTAACGATAACGAGACACATTACTAAAGTCAAACCGATAACGTCTGAATATTTGCTATGCGCCTACAGTATCTGTCACTAGCACAACATGTAGACACTGCTCCGAACATTCACGTATTTGTTGCTATTCAATTACAAATCGAAAGGGTCAATAATCTCTGTAGGAAACACGGAGATAAAACCGCCCAAGTAATGGAAAATGTGCATCGTTTGTGAATTAACGTTAACTACGAAAGTTATGTAATTAAGACACAAGTTTTAATTGAAGAAATGTGATAAGTGACTGAACTCAAAATGTCGAATATTGATACAAATAAGGTCCCCCCCGACGGGGGCTACGGGTGGGTTGTGACCATTGCTTATGCTATGAATAATGTAAGTACAATTTTATTAGTAATCAATCATACATATAGGTACGTAATCAGTAATTATAAAGTACTATTTTTAAAGTTTGAAAACCTGAGTTTATATGTTACAAAAATTAAATTATTATATTCGAATGAACACTTCATTTTATAACCGCTTTATTTGATCAAGACAAGTCAATAGTAAATTAGGTCTACAGTCGTGATATTTTAGTATTATCACCGAGACGCCTCTTATCAATTAAATACTCTGTTTTATTATGTGTTACTTTGTTAACGTTTTGAAGTGAACAAAACCTACAAAACTTCTAGATGTACTAAAACACCAACTTCTGACTTTATAGTGGCTTGTTCTTGCAGGTCAAATTACAACATTTATTTATTTATTTATTGGTTCACCAACAATTGTTTACACTGGTATTATGCTAAAAGTAACATGCAATAAAATAGAGTACAATAGTGTAACAATCACTTATAGGTAAACTCCGCATGCTTTAAGGATAAGTTGCATATGAGAAAAAAAAATAATAGAAAAAAGCAGACTTAACTAAACTAATCTAAAATCATTATTGAAAACACGCGACTTCATAAATGTCTAATCCAGATCGAGATGATATTTATAAATATTGGTTTTTAATTGACTAAAAGAGCTAAAGTGCAGATCAATTATGTCGCTACAATCATTAACAACCTTGCAAAATCTCGCGTAAGGAGAATTGGAGCCTAAAACTGTTCTTCTTTGCGGTGGACGCAGTGGTGTTATTTGGCTGCGAGGAATTCTTGAAGGTGCACGGAAATTGAAAGTGCTCAGTATTTGTGGACAGTCAATCTTGTGAGCCATAACTTTGCACACAAACGTTGCGTCATTTAGACGCCGGCGCTTCTCTAGGGAAATCATTTTGAAATGTCTCAA
>NDFZ01004377.1:55909-78986 GCA_002192655.3 Mamestra configurata
TTTATTTATTTATTTATTGGTTCACCAACAATTGTTTACACTGGTATTATGCTAAAAGTAACATGCAATAAAATAGAGTACAATAGTGTAACAATCACTTATAGGTAAACTCCGCATGCTTTAAGGATAAGTTGCATATGAGAAAAAAAAATAATAGAAAAAAGCAGACTTAACTAAACTAATCTAAAATCATTATTGAAAACACGCGACTTCATAAATGTCTAATCCAGATCGAGATGATATTTATAAATATTGGTTTTTAATTGACTAAAAGAGCTAAAGTGCAGATCAATTATGTCGCTACAATCATTAACAACCTTGCAAAATCTCGCGTAAGGAGAATTGGAGCCTAAAACTAAAACTGATCCGCACTCTTTCTACTCTCTTAAGTTTTCACTTGTTTCTCGCGAAAAAATGTGTTAGTACTTTCAACTGAAGTACTAGTTGACTGGTCTAGCCAGTCAACAAACAAAAAATAAAATACAATAAACAAACAATCTTCCTAGCCTTTTCCCAACTAAATATCTGACCTCCAAAACCAGTAACTGGGTAGGTAACACGGTATCCCTTGACTAGACTAGTGTCGGATTCTCTGACTTCTGACTATCCGTAACGAATGTCATAGATCTTCAAATGACGGAGGAGTGTCGGTATGTAATGGAGATCGAACCGTGCGACTGTTAATATTTAGTCACGAGTTTCTCTAAAAGAATAAAATCCAAGTTTTTTATGATTTAAGTACAAACCTACACATTGTATTCAAATTAGCATTAATCATTTTACCAATTGCAGTCTACTTGATCCTTATACTCTCAGGGTATACATTCACCAATCACGTCTTCTAATATATCTTCGCGCGGATACCGTGTGTTGACACGGTATCCGCTGGGTATCCACATAGTATTTACTTCATCATGTAGCGACTTCTGAAGAGGCTGACATGATTCGCCTCACAATCATTCGCCACGTCTCCCTGCAGGCCGATATACTGGTGCACTCATGCAAGGGACCACAGCTGGCTTCATTTCTTTCGGTTCGCATGGGGAACGTTACCCCATCTGTCGCTCACTTTGTTTGCTCACTTGTCACATGACAAGGCGCTCGATGGAGTCGCTCTCGCGCCTGGAGATGTGTCCAAAGAATATAAGTACGCGACTAAACGTTGTTAAATGCCGAGTTCCTGGAGTATAGAGAAGTTGGTGCGAAGTTCTGACTCAGAAGATTCTCTCTCTCCAGCACCACATCTCCAGAGTATCAACTGTCTTCATTGCAACTTGTGTCAAAAATCGCTTCTACGAAGGTCAAGACTAATTAATATGGTTCATTGTGTGGGTTATGTGTAGTGTGTAATATAATAAGAAGTAGCCTTTATTACACTCACATATCATGGCAAGGTCAATGTCTTGTCCTAGGCGAAGATACCCTCTGTGTGGATATCTCTTACTAGTCTTTCTGAGCAGGTATTCGGTACATACTAAAACATCCAACCGAAATGCCGACTGCTTGTTAGGCGTGGCTATCTCCTTTTTGAACGATCGTTCTCAGTCAGCAGTACTTACATTAATAAACGGTAGAGCGTGTTACCTACTGCACTTTCAAAGTGGCCTAGACACAGCAAGTAAAAATAAATATGATAACGCACATTTTCCTACTTTTTGAATTGTTTCGCCAAAATTATCAAGATTATTTTTTATAATTTGATAACTCGACCGCAAAATTATTAATACTTTACCTAACACAGTTATTTTTACGCAGTCAGTACACAGCATATTTATTATTATATTATATACGTATTCTCTTTCCACTTTGAATGAATGATATATTTATTTGCAAGAATATAGGTAGCTAACATAAGTCCTTAAAATCTAAGGGTTTCACTATATTCGGCATTTCCGCCGTGCAAATATTTAGATTTTACATCTCGGTTATACATATAGCATGCAGTACACATTTATCTAGTAATTAGCAATTAAATAAAAATTCTAATATTACCTTCAAAACTTAAATTTAGATTTCCATGCAATTAATAAAATTAAAATTAAATACATCAAAAATAGTGACATCATGTCAATAAAAAGTACCAAGAATAATGGAAAATGTTTAAATATTATTTAAGTAATGTCAATATTTAGATGTCAAAGTAATATAGTAATTAAATAAGTTTTACAATTCAAAGTATTCATTGATGGAATAAAAATATCTCTCACACAACCAGTTATATAGTTTTTTATTAAATTCTAAATCTGCATTTTTCTAAGTTCTTTGGTTCAATATTTTCACCGCCGTAGTATTACAATTTTGTTGCATAGGTAGTTTTAGTCTATTTCGCGGGACTACTAGTGGCTTTTGAGCTATTTTCCTGTTTGACATAGCCTTTTCATCTTTTTCAAAAAGCGAATAGTTATTTTTAAAAAAATCGCAGGTTTCGAATATAGTGACGGTAGGGTAAGCAGCTTTTGCTTAATAAATACAGGTTTACAAGAGTATGTCCTCTTTAGATTGAAAATTGACCTGACACACTTTTTTTGGGCCATAAATCTGTTGAATTCCCCCGTACAGTTATTTCATAACTTAAAACAGAACAGTGTAAAATTATTTTTGCACAATCCTTTAAAAATGAGTCTAGCTCATTCCACCATCTCTTGCCTCACCTTCCGCGTGGCCGATTGCTGACTATTATATTTTTTATTTAGACTATACTGTTCCACTGCTGGACAAAGGCCTCCCCCAAATCTTTCCAGGTATTCTTTTCCCGGGCCACATCGAACCAGCCCCTGCAGTTGGTGTCTAAGTCGTCTCGCCGCTCTTCCTAGACCGGTCTCAGTGGTGACATATAGGCCACATTTTATAAAATATATTAAAGATTAATTGGGCTTGTCTCAAAAGTACCGAGCTCACTCGTATCGTGATAGGCTACCCAAAGTCTAATAAATTGCATTGTATGACTAATCATAATGCCATTTATTTTATAGATAATCTTATGAGTTGCCTAGAAACTTTCATATCGGTTATGATTGAATTACTTTATCATAGTAATTATTATTTTTACGTAACATCGCTCATTCTAATCAGCATACTATGAGTTTTTAATATATTAATAATTAAGTTAATATCTTTGGACAACTATTTGAGCTTTTTTCGGTTAAGAGGAATACGTTTTCATGTGCTGAATAGATACGATTTGAATCAAAAAGTTGGTAAAGCCCAAACTGTCGAGGTAAAGGAAGGATAAAGAGACACCCGGCCTCATCACCATCGAGGCCATCCGGCCAGTGCTCGATCTCTGGCTCGGGAGAAGGCATGGCTCCCTGTCGTTTCGTGCGACGCAGGTCCTCTCGGGGCATGGCTGCTTCGGGAGGTTCTTGTGTCGCATAGGCAGGGAGCCGGACGCTCGATGCCACCACTGCGTCGACTGTCGGGAGGACACGGCACGGCATACGCTTGCAGAGTGTGCAGCTTGGGAGGAGCCGCGCCGTGCCCTCATCTCTGTTGTAGGCGGTGACCTCTCGCTGCCGGCCGTAGTCCATGCTATGGTCGGCGGTGAGGAGTCCTGGGACGCGGTGGTCTCCTTCTGCGAGACAGTTATCGCGCAGAAGGAGGCTGCGGAAAGGGAGAGGGAGATCACAACCGCTCTCCCTGCCCGCAGCAGGCGCATCGGGCGTCGGAGGAGGGCATACGCTGCCCTCTTCCGGCCCCCCTAACTGGGTCCAGGGGCGGCGGACTTGGGGATGTCCGTCGCCCCCCATTCATCCGGACCCGAGGTGGCGGCGCGTGGTGTTCCCGTGCGCCCCTCTTTGACGTAGCGAGGGGAGTCAAACACCTCACTCCCCTCGCCGAGGCGAGGTGGCCCGCAGTGGCGGGCCGGCACCAGCCGGGGATTGCGGAAGTCGCATACGTTCCCGCGATCCCCGGCGTAGGTGGAAGATGGAACACCGGGGTGGTTTAAGTCAGTAAGAGTCTGACAGACCCCTCCACCCGCCCCAGGGTGGAGGATTTCCATAAGGATTTCCCTCCGACATCAAAAAAAAAAAAAAGGATAAAGAGACACTAAGGACTAGAAAAAACAAGTGATAGGGCAAAATAGACGCAAGTCGCCAAAAATAAATGATGAACCAAAGGGCTTCCTTTGGTTCATCATTTGTTTTTGGGCGACTTAATTAATTTCTGATCATAATAGCTTTATTATGATCAGAAATTAATGTCATCCAATGAGAAGACGGAAGACGGAACTAAGCATGTATTTAATTTACTCAATTGTTATCCCGACTGGTTCGGTCACTACTTAGCTGTACTTCATTCTATAAATGTTTGTTCCACTTTATCGAAATCCTAACTAATTTTATATTATAAATGCGTAAGCGAGTTTGTTTTTTACTTCTTCTCGTCTCAACGACTGAACGGATTTGAATTAAACTTGAGGTAGACCATGTTCTAGAATAGAAGAAGAAAGAAGACAAAGGATACGTTTTATCCTGGGAGTAGGTTCCCTTGGATCGACGGACACGCAGACGTAGCCGCGGCCTGTAGCTAGTATTTCCATAAGAAGACTAAACTCACTCCATCATTCTTAAAGATAGTGTTACCTAACGAATAAAATTTATTTTCAGGTGGTTGTCCTTCCCCTAATCGCTGGTTTCGCTCTGGTGTTGAACGAAACCGATCTGACAGCTACTCAAGTTACCTTCGTTATTGTATTAAATCACAGCATTGGCATGCTCCTCTCATTTTTTGGAGGACCCTTATTAAGTCGCTTCGGGTACAGGAAGACTGCTCTAGTGGGCGCCATATTCATATCAGCTGGTCTAATGATAATGTCAGCCGCCAGTGACTTCTGGCAATTTATTTTATCTTACAGTATTATATGTTGTAAGTATCGATATCTGCATGATAAGAACCATATGTTTAGATTTCGTTGCTTATGAATACTGATATAGTTTTCAATTTCAGCGATGGGAGTTGCTGCAATCATGCAAGCGTTCACACTTGCAATAAATTCATTTTTCAAAGAGAAAAGAGGAAGAGCCGTTGGCGTAGGCATGTCTATCACAGGATTGGGATCCATATACATGCCGTTACTTATGAGTTTCTTGACGTATACATATGGATGGAGATACGCAGTATTGATTTTGAGTGCAATTTGCCTCCATTCGCTTGTAGCTGCTTGTTTACTTAGACCCGCTAAGTGGTACTTAAGAGATCCGCCTACATCGGAAGAAGCGGTTCCTCTAAATAATGAACCAGGAGTAGAGTTTATGAACGGCAGTGTAACTCCATCATCTAAAGTTGTTGGTATGATTATTAAAAATATTTAATGTGGCACTTTCGTATAAAATACGTTCTCCATTATAATTATCACCGACATTGTTCCAGGTATCGCCTCATTACCCCCGCACATAGAAGAGTCCGTGGAAAACGGTGTGCTCCCGTCAAAGAGTCTATCAATGCGATCTCTTACTAGTAATTCTAGTCTTCAAGCCCGAAATGCCATATCACACCCTGATATACGAAACAAACAATTGCCTGACGCGCCACTATTAGAGTCTCGATACAAGTGGTGGGAGTCTCAAGAAATTAATCTTAGCAGTTCAATAAATATATTTAACGAAACAGAGAATATGAGACACATGAATGTTCAAGAAAAGGAAATTGTCAAAGAAAAGGAGAAAAAAGGCTACGTGGACCATTTTATTCAGTTCTTTGACCTTACACTTTTGAGTGATCCAATATTCGTCAACATTATATTTGGTATGTCTATTGCTGCTTGTGTGGAAACGAACTTCTCACTCTTGTTCCCCATCATTCTCAAAGACATGATGAAGTTTGAAACAGCCGATATAGCAAAGCTGATGTCCGTCATAGGCTTTTCTGATACGCTATTTCGGCTTGTGTCGCCATTTATCGGAGAATGGTGCAACAAGTCACCGCGTGTCATGTACATGCTCAGTTTACTTATGATAATCTTCACCAGATGCAGTAAGTATCCTTGTCTAGATTTAAAAATATTTCATCTCTGTTTCAGGAAAAACATAATGATAAAAAATATTTGTCAACATTGGTTTAGTGTAAATTAACGACTGTATCATTTAGATCATCAGTTCAGAGTTATTGATAAAGGCATACCCATAGACTCTTGCAAACAATTCTTGATTTTTACAGTATTATGTAGGACATCAATGTATATTATTAATAAGTTGTTAAACTCTTTGTATTTAAATGTATTTAAATGCTTAAATATCATTGATGAATGGCGAGCATTTGCGTCTTTTATTAGATTTATACACTGCCGCCCGCGGCTCCGTCTGCGTGATTGTCGAAAAGTATCCCAAGGGAACATAATACCAGGATAAAAAGTATTCTATGTGATATTCTAGACTATAATCTACTTCTATGCCAAATTTCATCAAGCTCTGTTCAGCCGTTCTAGCGTGATTAAGTAACAAACATCCATCTAAATATCCAAACTTTCGCATTTATAATAATGTAGGTATCTAGTATAGATATACAGAATGTTCTTGAAGTGCTTGGCCATATTTAAGGGCGGTGTTCTGTAGCTGCTTTACAGTAAAGAAACAATAACAAAATAATAAAAAAAAACTTTTTTCAAAAAACCCCGACCGTGAAAAAAACTACGAAAACTGTAAAATAAAATCACTTTTCAAGCAGTCTGCTGCAGTTGGTGGCGCCTATTTTAGTTCAATCACTAATTCGATGCCACCAACTGCATCAGACTGCTTGAAAATTGTTTTTAGTCGTTTTTCGAGGTCGGGTTTTTTGAAAAAAGGCAATATTTTGATATTGTGTTTTTTGCTGTATAGCAGACTACAGAACACCACCCTAAATATGACCACACACTTCTGGAACACCCTGTACCCAAAATTTGATAGCGAAAGTGGTTCACTTTAGGACAGTCTATTTTTAACCTAATGGTTTATTGTTGTTCTAAGTCCCCGTATACATCTTCCAACGTTAAGAAAATTCAATATCAGAAGTTATTAGTACGACATTTATTCGTAACATTCGCAGAAATATTATTTTAGCATTAACAAGCTATTGAGTGTATTCTTGAAAGTACCTTTAGTAAAATATAGGAAGGGTGTTTGCCACTTTAACTGTTTAATTAAAGTATTCATTGCAACACACAAAACTGCTATTCAATATCCGAGAAATTTAGGTAAAAACATTGTTCAGCATATCCATACAACTAATTCCAAACAGCCAGAAAAGGAAACACTATGTTTCCTTTTATAGATGAAAAGGTATATATTCCAAAGAGATACCTATCTTCTGCTCGCGACAAACAGCAGTTACTTGAAAAAAAATCTTTTACTTTTTCCAGTAATGCTGTTCACGACATCCTTCTTGGGCATGATTTTCGTGTCGGTGGCTCTCGGCATCACGAAGGCAATGAGGACAGTCTACGTGAACATTGTGATACCCAACTACGTGCCCCTCCATAGACTCGCCTTCGCTTCTGGGATCCAAATGTTCTTCAGCGGCATCACCATATTCACTATCGGATCCTTATTAAGTAAGTGTTCGTATTAGTTATAGTGCTGTTAACTGATTACAATTGATCGGTTTCCCATCGATTTGTCTATTTATTGATAAAAGCTACCCTTGTGAGAATTAAAGATTATTATTATCATTGAGTGGGCTCAATGATAATAATAATCTTTAGTGAAATTCTTTGCAACATGTTGGGAATGGGTTCCCAACATGTTGCAAAGAATTTCACTAACCTACTATTTTAGTGTGTCTAGAACGATGTTGATATAACAACTACGGGTCATGACTTTTACTCTCGCATGTAGCGAATACTGCGTTCAACTGATAATTAATATTCGTGTACACTTGGAACACAAAACCTAAACGAAAGAGAAATAGCATAATGTACTGAAACGCTCATTAACGTCTCTTTAATTATTACATATTATCTACGATCAAGCTAGAATATTACAAATATCTGCCTATATTCGCAGAAATATTATTTTAGCATTAACAAGCTATTGAGTGTATTCTTGAAAGTACCTTTGGTAAGATATAGGAAGGGTATTTGCCACTTTAACTGTTTAATTAAAGTATTCATTGCAACACACAAACTACTATTCAATATCCGAGAAATTTAGGTAAAAACATTCAGCATATCCGTGATTATAGGTAATCACGGATATGCTGAATGTTTTTACCTAAATTTTTACCAACAAATTCCAAACAGCCAGAAAAGATGAAAAGATATAGATTCCAAATAATAATCGATAAGTAATATTCGTACACTTGGAACACAAAACCTAAACGAAAAAGAAATAGCACAATGTGCTAAAACCACGAAACGCTCATTAACGTCTCTTTAATTATTACATATTATCTTCGATCAAGCAAGAATATTACAAATATTTGCCTATATTCTTGCTTATATATATTCATTTTAGTGAAATATACTAAATTAATGTAGGTACTCGTACTTAGTGTAGCCATAACTATACTAGGTACTAACCTGACACTATCAGTTCGTNTCGATCAAGCAAGAATATTACAAATATTTGCCTATATTCTTGCTTATGTATATTAATTTTAATGAAATATACTAAATTAATGTCAGACTGTAGGTACTCGTACTTAGTGTAGCCATAACTATACTAGGTACTAACCTGACACTATCAGTTCGTTGCTGTGATCTTTGACTTTTGTTTGGCTTCTAATTAAAGTCGACCAATGCCGGGTGCCAGGACCATATTTATTACATTTCTATAGACAGAAAGTAGTTAATATCCTTTAGGTGTAGGTTCTTCCAAAAAGGAGCACCATAATTTGATTTCAAACATAAGTTCGCTGTTATCTTCAAAAAACTTTCACAATTTGCGTGTGAAGATAAACATTTGTGTCTAGAATTATCACAGTGTTTGTCCTTCTTTCCGGAGAGATAAAATACCTTATTAGTTGTTTGTGAAATACTTAACAACATTTTTATCTTTTTAATTTCAGCTCGAGTGCGCGAGGCGTCGGGTTCCTATATAATGCCAATCATCGTGTTAAACTTCGTCACACTAATAACAATTATTTCATGGAGTGCAGAGTTCCTATACTTCCGACTGAAAGATAAAACAAAACCTGAACCTGAGCCTATAACTTAGTACCTTTGTTTAATAGTTTAAGTATATTTTATCTCGATCAAACTTACATTGCGTTTCATTTGGGAGATCAGTGAAAATTAAATCACAATTCATCATTTATTTACAATTCCATCAATATTTACAAAAATTCAATTAATATAATACTCATTTTTTAAACATTTTCAGACATCAATACACGTAATACTTGAGACATATCTACTTAAGTTTAAGCTAAAATACTATAGAGGAATGATTACATTTAAAAATTATGAAATAATATTTAACGAAGTCCCACTTTGGTTAACTTTACCTATTTCTAAAGTCCATGTACACTTATGATTACATGTAAGATCAAAATAAAAAGAACACTTCCTTGCGTTCTTCTTAATTTGTTCTGTTTCACTCACTAACTGCTATTTTATAGTTGCTCATGTCACTGTCACTTATTATAGTTTTAGTTTCAAGCATAGTTCGTTTTAAAGCACTTTTCAGCCATTATGAGGGCTCGCAGTCGTGGCTGTGTTGTCCTGAAAAATTAAATAAAACTAATATTAGTTAAGAAATATCTTTGTCATGCAAAAGCATTTTGCTGTTATTTTGGTTTCAAACTTTTCGAGTTATTTTCTGATAGGGCTTCCGGTACGAAAAACTTAGTAAGTAATTCAAGAAGGTTTAGGAAATATTTGTGCTCTTATTAACAAGTGGTTTATTTATTCAAAAGTTTTGAGAGAGTTGATACAAGTAGATCTCAACATTCACATTAAGGTTTTGTTTTTACGTCTATGGAAATAATGTACATACTGTTATTTCAAAGTGGGGCAGATGTTATAAGTTATCTATCATTTTGTGAACTTCTAGATGCGTCTATATTTAAAGCTCTAATCACACTGGAGAATTTTCGAAATTGATACCGCATTTGTAATAACTATAATATTTTTTTAATCTCATCAAATATGTATTGTTTATTGAATTTNGTATAAGTTATCTATCATTTTGTGAACTTCTAGATGCGTCTATATTTAAAGCTCTAATCACACTGGAGAATTTTCGTAATTTTCTACCGCATTTGTAATAACTATAATATTTTTTTAATCTCATCAAATATGTATTGTTTATTGAATTTATTACTACGAGCAATACAGATTATTCTAAATAAAGATGAATCTTATTCTAGAATAGTGTGATGAGTTCTTTAAAGGAAACTGAAAGTTAGTAAATATTAAGAATTAGACCTCGTCCAAGTTAGTGGTAATTCTCTGTTGGCTAGCTTCTGGCAAGGACGTACTATTGTTCTCCTTCTGAGTCTCCAGCTCGTTTACTGAAAGCAAAACATTCGTTTTAGTCTAAAGAATATGTTATAATACCATACACAGAATCGGTTATACTCACTGCTTTGATACCAGCTTTTCGAAAATCCATACGATGAATCAGACTCAATCTTTCCTCCCGAGGTAAATCCAAATGATGGTCGATTCATAAACCTTGGAGACTTAAAAGGAAGATTATTAGACGCTGAAAACTCGCTGTCAGCACTCGTTTTCTTCGATTCAAAGGGTTCTACTTCATACCATTCTGTCGATACATTTCGCAAATCTCTCCAAGGTTTCGAAGTTACCACATAAACTTTTTCTTTCGTTAAAGGTGATATAGAAGTTTGTATTTTCCCCCATGGGGCTGGAGTGGTAGTGGTAGATGTACTAGTGGTGCGGAAAGAAGATGCTGCTGTGTAAATATGAAGTTTTTGTACTTCATCTAATTCTTCATTTTTACCACTGTTGTGCCTATTCTTCGTTCTTTCTATTGTGTTATATTCTTTTCGAGGTCTACTAAAAGTATTATTGCTGTCATCGGTTACTACGTTTTGGACGCTACTTGAACCTTCGTGATCATAAAATTCATAGTTATAATTGCTTGTCGTTGTTACGTAATTTGACGGCATGGTAGTCGTGAAATAGTCGTCAGGAATCTGCTTAGCATGTTTTTCACTGCTTTGCGTCCTTTGTGGGGTCTTGTACTGTTTAGAATATTCCTGTTCCGTCCAGTCGTCTATAGTGTGTTGGAGTTTAATTATGTCAAACGGCGGTTCTTTCACATCATAGAAGTCTTTCGATCTGTCTGAGTCATAGTTTTCCATTACCTGTGTATCCTCAGTAATAGTTGTTACAGTATTATAATTTTCTGTTATAGGACTTACATAAGAACTTTCTGTGTTAGATGGAACTTTACGAGCTTGATATTCGTCTTTTGGTGTAGAGGGCCAGTCTTGTGACATTTGTACGAAATCTTCGTTTGGGTCTGCTTGTTTCTTTCCAGTAGTATATGGTACAATAATTTGGACGATCTTAGGTTTATATGTATTTTTTTGAACATGCGGCTCTTCATTATACTCGGTTCTACTTTCATCCCAACTTGTAGTAATAGTAGGGTTCTGTGGTGCTGTTGTCGTCGGAATGTCATCATACATTTCATATTCATTTTCTGGTACAGGCGATGATATAGCTAATATAAAGTTTCCGTGGTTCTTATGCGGTGCACTTGGCTTTAGGTACAAAAGAGGTGAATCGATGTTTTGTAAATTACTATCTGTGCGATATTTGTCAACATTTTCATCATTTACTCCTCTTAAATCCGCAAAATTGAATTTATGATTAGAAGGGACACGAGTAGCAGGTTTAAAATCGGTAGGTACACTGTTGTCATATAGTTCATTGCCAACATCACCACCTGTGCTTTCAAAACTCGCATCGGGAACCGATTTGGTTGCCGAAATGTGATCTTCGGAAGCCTGGGACGAAATATCTCTAATTTCATCTACTACATAACTATTAGGAATATTTCGAAATGCTTTTGACTGGTTGAAGTTTGATGGAGGTTCTATTTCAATGATAGGCGATTGTATAATAGTAGCAGGATAATCTACAGAATGCGTGAATTCCACAAGGGGTATACTTTGCTCTACGTGGACATTACTATTAGACTGTTGCATTTGATTGATACCTTGGAGGATATTTTTGGAAAACTGCGGTGACATAGGCCGAAAAGGTCGGGCATTAAATATCGGCGGCAAAGGTGAAACACTAAGATTTGGAAGTGCGACTGGTTGTAGCGTGTGAATATTTCTGCCTCTATTTAGTGTAAACGGAGCTGGATTTGCCAGAGCAAATGAATTATTTGGCGTTGATGGTTTCGATTTATCGTGTGGTAATACTTCTGTTTTAACCTTAGATGATTCAGCTGCTGTAGCTGACACGGGGTATGAAATATCGAATAAATGTGTATTAGTAATAGGTTCACCGTAAGAATTCTTAAATGTGGTTGGATGTGAAACTTTTGGCAACTGTAACTCTCCATTAGGTGTTATATTTTCTAAAAGTTCCACGTCATTTTGTGGGGGCAATTCTTTATTTAGAGTCCCAGGTTCGTACTGCGGAGTGACAGGTTGGAAGGTTGTGATAACCGGACGTGGAGTTTCATATCCTGGGGAAGGTGTTCCGTACGACGGAGAAGGAATTCCATACAGTGGAGATGGAGTACCAAACGATGACGATGGAGTCCCATATGACGAAGAAGGTGGTTGGAAAGTTGAACTTTCTATATTGTAGAGATTGTTTGAAATTCCTTGAGATGGGGTAGATAAGAATTGAGAACCTAACGAGCTACTAGGATAGCTAAATGAAGAACTTGGTATGCCGTAAGATGAACTTGGCTGGGAGTACGTCGAACTCGGAGGGTTTGGTGATACAACGTCTAAAGTGTGTGTTGCACTAGGTGGACCATACGTTGAGCTAATAATTCTAACTGCACCGCCATTATAGGAAAGATAAGGTGGGCCATAGTTTGTGTGTGGCACCCCAGGCAATAACTGCGGCGGCCTTTTATCTTGGCTTTGTGAATTGAAAGGATGCGGTTGTACCTTTAACATATTAGCATACGCTGTAGGACTGGGTGGTCCGTATGTTGGTAATGAATTCTGATATACATTTTTAGCTCCTAAATTGTATCTAATTACTGGTAACCATGGCACTAAATTACAAGGATTGCAATCCTTTTTTACTGGTCCTACGTTATTAAATACAGATGAACCTGCATAACTAGTTTGTTGAGATGGGAAAAGCCATCCTGAAACTTTTTGGAATAAGCTTGGCGATGGGGTTGTAGAGAAGGGTTGCGGAGGTGGGACAAAGTTGAAATTGTATTGTTTGTAGAAAGGGGCAGGAAATTTAAAATCACTAGAAGCTAACGGTGGGGGTGGTGGTGATTGATATTGGTAGCCGACATCTGAGTTCTGTCGCTGGTTTCTCTCTGGGCCTTTGTGGAAAGGCACAGACACAGGGGGAAGCGGTGGAGGCGGAGGCGGCTTGAGCAGCGTTCCGAACTGAGATGCGCTGATTCCGCCGTGGGTGTTGAACCCGTTTGCATGATCGCACCTACATCTTGTGACGACAGCTATCAGCAACACCGGAAATATCTGAAAAAAAAAAGAAAAAAATACTTAAAAAAAGGAAGGATCCTTCTGTAGATAAGTAATAGAAATACGTGAGTTCTAAGTATATTTAATTTAACAATTAGAAAATATAGTGAAACACTCGTCGTGACATATCGGGGCCATTGTAGATGCTTCCCACGAGTTGCCATTCTTTGCACTTTTCTCTTTTCTCATAATATACCGTCAATGGTTGCGATCGGAAGACGCCACGTTTTGAATTGAATTATGATCTAGATGTTTTCTTATTAGAAACTTATTACAGTGTAAAATTAGTATCGTACAAGTAAGTAATTATTCAATCAGGTAAATTATAAGTCGAAGACATGTATTTCCTATACGCATCTAATGTCTACCTATGCGTAAGTCTGTGCAGTTCAACCTCCCTACGTACGTAGCTGTTTAAGTTATGAGAAATGCTCCTATTAATATGACATTCATGCATCTGTTTACCATGATGCTGTAACCAGAGGTCAGTGCCGTGAGAGTATTTATGTATCTTGCAATTATTATAGAAATTGCCTTTAGTGTTGTTTGTCTCTAATTTACACAAATCTCAAGTTAGTAACCAAGTGACCAACATGTCTGTTACAAAATTTCTTGTGTAACTTGAATAATTTGCAGCATCTCACACGCATCATCGTTGCATAAACCTTAAAATACATTTATTGCTGTAGTAAATTCTGGGTGCGCCCGATGTTTTTGAAGTGCAATCACGCGCAAACGCATGTTTTGGCACTAACTGTAACCAAATCAGCAATGATCAATTCAGAACTCGTATTGCGTTCGATTTTCGAAACTTCACAATACATGTATGCTACCCACATGCTAGTGCCACCATCATTTAAATAAATACGTGAAGAAAAGTAAAATCGTTCAGGGAATTAGACGTGGGCTCATAATAAAACATCGACTGCTAACATTGTTAATTTATAAAAACTTAATGTAATTTAATATTCATCTCAATCAGTAGGTCACTGTCTCATGAATGACTTAATATTCATGTATATACAGAAATAATTGACATTTTCTGTCTAAAATAAATCACACATCATTATGAATAGAAATTAAAAAGAATGAATAAAAAGTGAAACAACATCTAGACGCAAGACATGACATGAATTATAATAATTTGTCAGTGTGCTCTCTTCCCCAGATATATTAGGAAAAATAGAGCTCTTGTGACTTTCCTAACACAACGTACAATAACTTTTTATTCTGAATATTTATGTTGTTCTTCAGTAAGTAACTACGCAGGGTAAACTTCGTAGTTAAGGTCAAATTGTGCTGGTCATCGCTGCAAATCGGAGGAGCAAAGAGCATATAACTTACAACACAGTAGATTCGAAAAACGGAAGGCCCCGAAATAGATGGTGGTATGTGCTGGACTCCATCACAAAGGATTCGGCCAAAATCACAGAAGACCAAAAAAAGTGGAAAGCCTGAAATGAGGCCCTCAACCTGCAGTGGGACAGTACAGATTCGTAATAAAAAATAACTACGTTGGACATAACATAGGTGAGACCGTGAGCGCTCTCTTCATAGCATTTCGCTAATCTAAGAACAAGTATCAAACAAGTAGATACCACATCCAGGTAACGAACTAAGAACTCTTCTTCATGGTAAGTCTAATAATACCAAAAGAAAATTTAAGTTGAAGAATAAGACCAACACAAACACAAATATAGTAAATCCTTTGTTAATATTAACAGGTCATTCATCTTTAAAGAATTCCGAACTGACAGTTCGCACGCTCTTGAAGAGAACTTTTACTTAATTGCCGGTCAAAAACGCAACAATGCTTTCCTCCTATGACTATGACATAAAACGGTGATGCTATTTCTCACAGACGAAAACAAACGAAAGTGAAAATGAACTAAAGTAGGTGAATCGAGTTTGGTTTGAAATTCTTAGATCACTGCTAAGTTGTATAATTGGATCAGCTCGTTTATCTGATGTAGTATTTGCTAAAGCAATTAGGTTAGGGGTTTCTCTTCGTGTATTCATCGAAATAAATTAGTCATTACTGAATCCTGTTTTATTACAGTAGATGCTTTAGCGGTTCTTGATTTATTTGGCCGATGAACGATTATGATAACAGGGCAGTATGACAACATCTTTCTTTCTCCTTATTGACTTAAAAGGGTGCAGCATATCTTTCTGTTATCAATTTACACCTGCATTCTTACCATATCATCTCTGACAGTATCCACCAATCCATGCATTGCTTCTTTAATCTTCCTCTATTCTTACTATCCTACACACTGCCCGATTTATTATGCTTTGTCGGTTCTATTTTAGATCAACAAAGATACAAAATGACTAAGTTAAATATCTTCCCTATCCGTTATTCAGTTAACATTTCAATCAACGCCGTTTTATAGTCCGACACAGAACTTTTATTTACAAAGTGGAAGCAACAATAGCCTCGTTGAAAGCTGAAGAGCCGGTCACACTGATCGTGACTTGATTTTTTAGATCACAATCGTGATGATGTTAGAGGTGACTATGTACTTTCCTTGGATATCTTTATATATATATTATTTTTTACGTGATAGGCTCGCGTTTGACCAATCTCACCTACCTAATGGCAAGATATGATAAGGTCGACGATGGCACTTAGACTTTAAGGTAAACTCAAGGTGGCAAAGTTGTCTAAGGAAGTATTTACTTGGAAAGCTTTAATGCCAAATATTCTGGCATTATTACATTACGTTAGCCAATTAGAAAAATACGTTACTGTAGAAAATATAAATAACAATGTTTTGTGTGTACAACATGTCGTACTTTCTCCAGGCAGCAAGGAAACTGTAAATATATCACGAAACATCAGTATTCACATTAATCAATCAATAGATATTTATGCTTAATATACAAGTCAGGTTGAAAGTAAAAGTGGTCTGTCTGTTCCACTGACAATTGATACGTTAGGACCTGCCCAAATGGTTCAAAAATTGAATATAATGGTTGCAACGTCACTGAGCAATCAAGGTACTTCAGAATCTCATAAATATTTGATTTTGATGTTCTCTAAAATAAAAAAGTTGTTTATTTATATTTACGATTGGAAACCAGAAATGGCTTGTTTGTTAATAAAGATCTAGGACCAAGCTTATTAGAAAAGGAACTTTAGCAAAGAAAGTGAAATAAACAGAGTATTTAAAGTACAAAAGTTCCCTTAAACAAGTATTGTTGGCACAATAGAAACCAATCCAAATACTGAAGATAAAAACATAAGTGAAGCTAAACCAAGCTGGTACGTTCTAAATGCCAAAGAAAGCTAAAGATAATGGTGAGTGGCTTGGTTTAGAGTTTGTAGGATAAACGCGTTTCATGGCGAGGGGCAAAGGGCTAAGCACGTCGGGCATGTTGGAGCGTCCCATTACTACTGTTTCGTAACTCACCGTCGCAACACATACCTTCTCGTCCTCACTTTTCATATCACATAGATAAGGATATTTAAGTCCTCTGATAATATTTATTGTGAAAAGGTAATAGAAATGTGTCACACTTTCATATTCATTGTGATCACGTCTACGATGATTATAATGTGCTGGCAAGGAGCGCTAGACTTCAACACCTATTTGATTCCCTTTATATTTTACCATTTGGAATTTGTTGTACCCTACCTTCATCTCTCTATTTAAACACCTGCATATTTCGGCAAGAGTGTATTTTGAGGATTTTGAGAGGAAATAAGATTTTAAATATTTCGATAAATCTTAATATCGTACAACCATTAAGAAACCTGTTGCCCCCGATTAGCTTCTTAACAACCTCCTTTCGCGGAGTTTTAAACAGTGATAAACTACTGTGTTTTTTCTTAAAAGAAGTAAAAGAACTGTAAAGGAATAAAACAAAGGTATAATCAGACATTTGGAATGGTTGTAAATTGAGGAAGTAGGATAATTATTTAAACAGATTATTGATTTTTGCTACTATAATTTTATTTTATTTGGGAAAAAGAACTAGAAGTCCAGCAATAACTGAAATACATACTGTAGATGATGATGATAATGATGCATGTCTCTGTGACATCAATGGTAACACTACCCACGTGGACATCTATCGAAATGATTCTTGCACAACATAAGCACGAAAAGAAAACCCAGCGATGATCATGAACACTTCAAACAAGGAGGTCATTACAAAATCATTGTTAGCGAAACGACAATACTATTGTGATCCTTTGTCAACAAAGTGACGGATGTTCACTCCACAGGGTGGGAACAGCCAGAGAAAGCATTGCGCGTGACAAGACAAGCAATATTGCGGTGAAGTTCACATGTCGCACTGTTAATCTTCGACCTGCAAACTCTGATTTTGAACTGTCCTGTATTTGAAACATCAAAAGTGTCCTGAAAAAATTGTTAAAAAAACTGTTATAAACCTGGACTATAATTTAAAAAATCCGAGTCCCTTCGAAAGTGTAAATGTATACTTTATCTTCTTCCTTAACCAATCGTGATTAATATTTTAGATATATAAACATGATAAGCACTATGGTAAGCTCCAATGTAATAAAAGTTACAACACCAATCTTTAAGAGATAATTTTATAACCATCAATTAATATTACCAATGCACAATTTATTATTCCGAACACCACAATTACTGAAAGCGATCCTATAAATTACAACTCCATTGCGCCAGGCCTGAACAACTTTGAAAATGAGAGTGGATTCCTCAAGTGTGTGGGTGTTCCGTGCTCCGATCAATAATAAACATTAACATTGAACTTGATTATGATTCAAAATGCTTGTTTGATTACCGCATGTTATGCCTCTATACATAATACGATGATTGACAGACGCATTGACCCGTGATCGAATCAAGAGTTACCTCAAATGCCGCGGTGTAATCATACGATACGATTGAAGCCTTAGATAATCTATTTTTTGTGGTGCTTTATGTGTCCGAAGTTGGGGTATATGAGGTGCATTATTGGAGCAAGTTACAGACCACAGGGACCTCATTGTTATTCCTATAATCAAAATCCCGATTGAGTAATTTTGACTCTTAGTATCTCGACTACCAAATGTGCACCTTATCTTCAAGAGTTTTAAATGAGAACACACAAAAGGGATACATAAAGAATGATTGAACGTAAAAAAGAAGTTTTACATAATGGTTAATGACAATGATTATATCAATGTGTTTGATTTACCGAAGACAATATTAAACAAATGAACGAAAGTAGAGATATTAATGGTGTAACATTACGGGGTCGTGCGTGGAATATTTTGAGTATCATTGCCTCACTCAAGGTGAAAGGTCTCAGATCTTGATGAGATATACGTAATTCTGTAGCAAATTTTATTTTGTACACGCTTTTCCGTACAAATTGTTTCTTTTGTTACAGGTACTAAGAAGTTAAGAATTGACGAAAATTGTAAGTGCCTTCAAAATTGGTCAAAATGACATCCACACACATTTTGTTTTTTTTTTCATGCAATGATAATCGAGTATGTAGGTAAAACGGACTAGGTAGTGAAGAAGAAACAACAGCAACAGGTGAAGTGATAAAGTTGTTAGTTTTTAGCCCATCGACTCTATNAAATCGAGTATGTAGGTGTTTTGCAAAAAAAACTTTTATTTTGAAAACGGACTAGGTAATGAAGAAGAAACAACAGCAACAGGTGAAGTGATAAAGTTGTTAGTTTTTAGCCCATCGACTCTATTTCTTCCGCATAAATGTAATTTATAAGCAAGCAGGTAATCGATCTAACAGCGATACTGATTCATTGAATCGGAAGCAAGTGTTTGTGCGTGCAAACAGATACTAAATCACTGTAAATATGAATGCACGGGACATCAGCTGTAACTACTTTAAATGTACATAACAAACCATTACCAAATTTGAATTTGGTTATTGACTATGCAGAACTAGACCACGAGGAAGTACAAAGTCTTAACTTGTCAGAAACATGTTTTTACTATAACTTACTCACTTTAGAAATAAACCAAAAAGAATTTGGCAACCAAAAAAAACGTTAACTGTACAAATGAAAGAAAATTTTAATATTACGGCCCATAATTTGATTTCAACATTTTCGACGCAGAGCTTTACCAAGAGATATTTCCCATCTGGTCGGATTAAAATTAGGGGAAATTGACATAAGTAGTGATGTGGACTATGTGGTGGCTCCGTGTTCTTCAGGTACTCTTGTAGCTCTGGAGAGCTAACACCCTGCCCCAGCGAATGGCCTTTCTTATCCTGAGCCGCCTCATCCGCACATTCACACCCTAATCTGTACAGGTCGAGAGGTTGTCACAGCCGTTTGCTTGATTAAGGATGCATAGATCTTTAGTGAACCAGATAAGCATTGGTTCATGAACAAATATCACACAGAAGGAATGCGTTTGTTTCATGTGCCTCATGACACGTTCTCTCTTTTTCCTATTCAATCTGGACTAGTCTTCAACCTTTATCATATTCATATTCGTTTATTTGCGTTCCACAAGCAAGATGTTATCAAGAGGCTTCAGAACTAAGAGCCGTTTTGCTTCGTGAAGATCTCCTGTAAGTCATTCCTACCGGCCTAGGCTTCCGGTCAACTCTTCCCTTGACCAGATCGTTCACCATGTTTTTCATATTAGCTTATACTGCTCATAAATAATCCAAGTGCATCGCGGTGACAGTGTTAATTACGAACGACTATTAGACGGTTGTTAGTCGCACATTTACGATCATTATATGCATCGTTCCGTGCTTTGTTTACAATATTACGTTACATTATGTAAAATTGTTAAATGTAATCAGGAAGCTGTCGCATTCCGCTATATTGTGTTTGGATAACATCGTGTCTGTCAGTCAGAATATGTATTAATATAGCAATAAATTATAAACATGTGAGCTGTTAACTATTTTATGTACAAAATAAATAAATTCTAGACAGGATACTATAAAAATTTCTCTCGTTACACTCCCACTGACATAATAACTCGTGTTAATAAAGAAATTACACGCATTACCTTTACTATGAGAATACAAAATACTTGAAATGAACACCTTAACATTGAATGTAATATCGTTTACTATGGCTGTGAGAAACGACGCTTTCACGAAGAGCTTTGCAAGCGCGGATTCACAGACGTAACAATTGCTCAGAACAATGATCCGCGACTCCGGAGCACTGACTTGACATGTGTCGTAGGTATGTACGTTCCGTATTGTTCTGGGCACCTCGTTGTAGGTCACTTGGTGCTGGTGAAATAACACTCATCTGCTCCCTTAAAGCTGTTTCAGATAAAACCTTGTCATACAAGGATTACTTAGCTTCTGCCAGTGGCGTCGCAACCGTAAATGTCGGAATATTCGAAAAAAAATCATCAAAGTCGGTTAAGTGGATTAGACGTGAAAGTGTAACAGACAGGCAGAGTTACTTCCGCATTTATAAAATTAGTAGGGATTTGGAACTGGACATAACCTCAGTAACTCCACTTCCGAAGTTACCACTAACAGTCGGAATCGGAACTGTCTCGCTATTACGACACGTGTTTCCTGAATTCCAACTACCAAATCATAATACAAACAACTGCCAAACAGACATTGTTTATTAAATTATGTTGAACATGTCAAACAGGCGGTAGACATTGTATTGGGAAATTCTAGAGCAAGTAAATGTATTGAAATGGAAAGTGAATCACACGCAACTCACGCGCGCTCGTATCGTAAACGCGTTTGTAGGATGCGCGAGCGCTTACTACCGAACGGCTAATTAATATGTATTGATACTGGATACTTTATATATAATATTCAAAAAATAATTTCTATTTTGATTTCGGTTTTAAATTGGATACAGAATAAATTACTTACTAATTGTTCTACTCTAGAGCATAAGCTGAGTTTGCTTTGCTTGCAGAATGAAATATAGGTATATGATTCAAATGAGTTTTTTTTTCTCTTTAAAATTATAGTATTCTAATAAAAAAAATAAAAAAAACTGTAGTTGTTAGTAACTGTATGTTGTTATTTAACAGTGAAACATAATTTGTTCCATCATACACACACTGTACTATGATGAAACAAATTACCCAAACAAATACATACTGTTAAGGTACCCTTTGCTGGAATATGACTGAAAGTGACCTTTCCTCAGATCAAAGTTACGATCGCATTAACAAGGCTGTATCTTCAATTTAGAAAATAGCGTGCCATTCAAAGGTTAATATTAATGGAGTTGGGAGAAAACAAGCCAGTCAGTAAGAACTTTTTGAGGATAATAATTTAGTAAATTAAGATGCACAGAAAGTTAAAGAAATTCAATGATGACTCAGTGTGTAATAACCGGATCTCAAAATCTGTTTTACAACGACAGCTGTGTTCAAACTCAAAGTGGAATTCAAGAAGCATGTTCGTAAAGAAAATACTCATGATTATTATGTGGATAATGAAATAGAATATGCAGTGAGAAATGTTCTAAGAAATGACACTTGAGTTAAAGCACGTGCGCCCGTCCATCTAAGTAAAGAGTGCAGTCATGGCGAAGAGTAACTTGAGAGAGAGCATACAATAACATTACAATATTATCTTTAGATTACTTGTAATTTTTAGGATTGAATTTCATCTCGTTTATTTCATTCATTTTCTCTCTTCGTACATGTTGGTTTGGATCGTACCATCGGACTATGTGAGTGAGGGAATAGGGAGCACACAGTTGCGCATGCGCATACACTATTGCACTATAGTATCTCGTGGCTATCCCCGTGCCCGAAATTCAGATTAGAAGGTTTATTTTTAACTAATAATTATTCGCAGCTGCAAAGTACTGTTTCTGTATTAAATATCTATCAGTATCTAGGGCTTCCCAGATTGAGGACACCCTACATTGATTAATTATATACAACTCATAGAAAAGTGATGACATCACCAATATTTAAATAGCACTTTTCTACACAACAGTATCCACATTTAAGTTTATTTAGATGGGCACTCCTCGTCCATCAAGAGCACAGGCAAATAAAACAGGTTCTCAAATTTCACTCGTAGAGTCGTGTCTAGTGTCAGAATACGGGCGTGAACTATGTTGGAATTTGTTATGTTCTTATCAAAACTGCTAATTTATTTATTAATAAATTCAAATGTATGAATATCTGTGTTTTTAAGAATTTTTATCTGAAGGTTATCAAACGAAACTGTTTGTTGATCAAGCCTTTGTTTATTTCCTTTTAAGTCATTAACTTATCCATGCCCGTCACAATAGCGTTTAATACCCCTGCGTGCTTGCTCCAGACAATCAACAGAACCGTGGTAAAAGGGTTCCATTAGATTTAGTCGTAAAACTCTTTCCGTGTTAACTACAAACACAAACAGAGTTATCAGTGAGTCTAAGCCTTCATTGGATTCCCATCAGTAACACAAAAAAGGGTTGTGTTTATTTTGGGATACCGTGGTCGCTGTCCTATGGATTTATCAACTGCCAAGCCGAATTACTCGCCTAACATTGTAAGATGCTACCATTGTAACAAAGTGAGGAGCCTCG
>NDFZ01004378.1:0-54073 GCA_002192655.3 Mamestra configurata
ACATGCGAACGCGAATCGTTGCTTAAAAATTAGTAAAATAGGTACTTTGATGGCAAGAAATGTTGTGAGCGACGATGGAGCATGCTGGCCTGGACGTAAGACCCTCAGATTATTTATTTTAGCTTTAATTACTCTCTGCACTCACAGTAAGTACCAACCAAGTAGACAAAGAAATTTGCGACTGTTTGTTTACAAGCTCAATTCACCTACATTTCAATATCAATGTCGTAAGTGGTGTTATTGGCAATTTTGCCGACAGAACGAACGTGCGCTCGTCATATTACGTGAAGTGTGGTAACTGGCACGTGTTCCTGCATTCTGCTGCGTTCGATTTTTGAAATCCGGTGTACCTGGAAAAAAAGAAAATTCAATTAGTCTCTGCAGTTCCTTTCTGTAAAAATTAAATGTTTTATAAAGTATGCTTACCTACACCCTTTCTAAAAGAACTCTGTTTTCCTAGCAAATGTTTTGTCACACAATATTTCTTGTAGTTCCTTCTAGCTCGTGTTTAAAGTTTTTTTAGAGATAAACTTATTCTAAAGAATTCCTTGTTAACTGCATTAGCACAAGTTATTTGATGCCTAACCAACTATACTTACCATAAATACACAGGTAATTTCTATGAAATACTTGTCAGTGCAGACATTCTTGATTTCAGAAGTATATTAACAAACTTCTCCCAACGGATTCGCCCGGGAGAAGTTTTGAGGAAACATTCTCTAGGCAAAAATTTTGCCTAGAGAATGTTTCCTAATTTCTATCCTGGAATATGATATGATGTATTTGAACCGTCCGTATTTGAACGAAACTTGTTACTCGGATACCTAATTTCGTCAAAATATGGACGAGAAGAGGTAACAGACAGAATTCGGATGTCATTGTTTTAAAATATTTTCACTCTTTAAAATAGTGTTACCTTTAATTTCCAACTAGGTTCTGCCCGCGATTTCGTACGCGCATATCCCGTTGAAATTTCGGGAAATCCTCTATTAGTGCTCCCCTACACTCCCCAAGAACTAAAATGCCAAATTTCAGCTTTCTACGACCTATAGTTACGGCTGTGCGTTGTCTGTCAGTCACTCACTCAGTCACTCAGTAACGGAAGAATTTTATATATTAGGATTTGACAACTCTTGACATGACATAATAATGTCAAAGTGACTCCATTAAGGAAAGAAGCGTGAAGCAAGAAAAGGAACGAGTTAAAAAGACAAGTATGTTAATAAATGAGTGATAATTATCATAAATTATTTAATTTTTAATGTTAATTGTTCAAGGACAGGAGAATGATTGATAAAGATCGTCGCACGTCCGACGAAACTTGTTAAACTGGGTTTTATACTATTTATACTACGAAAATCTTCCTATGACAGCTGACTTCTATTATTTTTACCTATCAATAATCGCTTAAGAAGTAGGTATAATATTTATTTCATCAAGCAAGAAGCTCAAATTTATAAACTTTTAAAATGTTATTTCTGTAATTCTAATAACTGATCCGGTTACGAAAATCCTTTCACTAAATGATAAATGATATTTATTTTGCAAGTAGATTAGGTTGCACTTTTACACGTCAATCTTTTTTGGTAATTTTAAGCTAGATGAGGCCGGTGTTCCCTAGCTGACTACCCTGAGAAGAAACACCGAAACAAACTCAGAGGTCAGTCTCTTTTAAAGTTCATACAATCATACTGGTCAAATCATATGAGAACCATGTAGGTTTTTGTCCGAGGTGGCCAGACAGTGCAACCATTTGTCAGCTATCGTGTAGCTCAAACTTAAAACTTTAAGGGGCTCGAACGGTTCGATGAACAATACAAAAGTAAGGACATTTGAGTAGGCCGCATACAGAACTCAAACTGCCAGACTAACTAAAATTAAACCCTAATATAGCGATCTACTAACAGTACCTACAACATTTCTGTATACTAGTACCATCACAAGTTACTTTTTGACTTAAGCAAACCCGCCGGAATAAGAACCTAAAAATATTAGCGGCTTTATTTAGTAAAACCTTTCTTTAGAATAACAACTTTGTGGTCTAAAATAGTCTTCATGGAAATAAAACCAAAAAAGAACTTTCTTTTAACAAAAAACAACGACTAAACGGCTCTACAAAAGAGGCAACACTTTAAAACAATGCTTAAATAAACTATTAAATAAAACCAACAACTGAGAAAAAAAGTTGTAAACGGAGTATTTTTAGTTTTACTTACTTTAACGAAGTGAGCATCTCACCAGAAAGTTTTAAATAAGATCCTATATGTATAATAATAAATATAATTAGCTTGGACCTTGTTCCCGATACCGGTGGGCTACTATATTAAATGTTTTATTTTTGTTTTTGTATTTTTTTTTAAATATTTCAAAATATAAGAAATAAGTTTAAAAAATGAATAAACGGATTATAATTATAGAAGAGAATAGAATATAAAACTCTTATTCGGCACAGACAACACAACAGCACCAAACTGCAATAAATCTGAAGTTTGTTTATTTGAACGCCCTAATCTCTGGAACTACCAGTCGGATTTGGAAAATTCTTTTTGTATAGGGTAGCCACATTCATGGGAAATGCTATAGGTTATACAGGAACAGTAAATTCCTACGGGAACGGGAAAAAAAACGGGATTTGCGGGTACGTAATCGCGGGCAAAAGCTAGTGTATAATTAATATGAGAGTATGTGAGGACCCATAGATTACTCATTCACGCAAAAACTACCAAACGTATTTGGATGAAATTCACTATACATACAGTTCATAATCTGGATTAAAACATAGACTTCTTTTTATCCCGGGCGTAGGTTCGTTTGGGATAAAGACCCCATACAAGAAAAAAAATTTTTTTTTTTTTTTCAGCTTATGGAACGGATCCCTTCGTGTGCAAGTCCGACTTGCACTTGGCCGGTTTTCCTGTAGCCGCTGCTAATAAATAACCTGACCTTCCATCCCTACTTTTAAAATACCCTAAACCTTGACCCCAGAATGATTACCCAGTACTTAGCCATAAAAAGAACCCAGTTCAACGACCTCACGAGATTCCAGATTATTTACACATGATAATAATAAATTAGTACCTAATGGTATTATGATAATCCTAATGTTCTTATTGTAGCAATTACTCTAATGTATGCAAAGTGCGTGAATGAGACTCCAAGGTTGACACGGTGTCTTAAAATTTAATGGTCTTACGCACCATGTAAAAGTTTTATATGTAGTTAAAGCAGTCCTATTAAGCTTATCATAAGTATAAAAGTTATTGGTGGGTAGTATAGTAAACACTATGACAAATTGCCTAAACTTCTCAGCAAAAAAAAAATTGGGTTCACTTCCAGTCAAACCGGATGCAGCTGTGTATTAGTTTTACATGGAACGTCTCCATCTGACCTCCACAACCCAGAAGCTGACATCTTAACGACTGTCAAAGATATGTAAATGACAGCTGGTACCAATAACGGCTTAACGAGGTTTCCGAGGCACGGTGGGATCTCGATATGTAATACATAGATGGTCACCCATCCACAGACCGACCTCGACAAACGTTCCTTACACTGCGTTTCTACCAGAGATGTGCGAGGATGCATAGCGAGGAATGTGTTTGTTATGAACCAATAGAATCGCTTCATTTACCTAGCCTCGCTCAGCGCATGCGATTCTATTAGGTCTCTTTCTCGCTACGCATCCTCGCACATCTTTGGTGGAAACGCAGCCTTAATCTTCCCTGCAAACACTATTGTGATGTGGATGTTTTGGTGGCTGTAATTTAAAAACAAAAGAGAACTTACTACTACTGAACTTAAGGTTCCCGCAGACAGGCACAATGCGAAAACTCGGCGTCTAGGCTGCGATAACGAAAATAAATTGTTATATAAAACATTTGTATGAAACGCATTGTCGCACCATCATCGTATTGTCACGTCGCGCCTGTCTACGGGAGTTTTTCTATCTTGACCTAACTTGGATACAAGACATTATCTAAAACCTGGACAAGGGTTAGTGACCTGTAGGTTCACTTAGTTCATAGCCCGGCTATAACTTAACGAGACCCTCATCCATCATTTCAATTTCCCATTAAATACCTTGAAAACGCGCGTGTGATTACAATCAGCTGATGCATTGTACTTAAGTTATATTAAACTACACCCATTGCTCGTCTACAATTAACACTGCCCAACTCATTCAATACAAAAGCAGCAATGTACGTAATTTTTTTATCCATTACCCGACAAGGCGTTATAACACAGCCACTTAGCGCCCAAAAAAACAATAACACCTTTGAAATCAATCAAAAACAAATAAAGTAAGTATCCCACGGCAATAAACTGACAGACATAATAACATATTCCTTATATAATTGTTCAATTTCATTCGGCAACCCCGACCAGCACAACTTGATCCGTCAAGATGGCGCTGCTTGTCAAGGGAGCTGTCAAAATAAATGTCAGATTTAAGTTTGAATTTGAGTTCGGTATTTCGCCGCGTGTCTTGGTGTAGTGGGGTGTGTGCACGTTCGGTTTTAGATCTGTATTTCGTAGTCAATGCCAAGGTTGGTGTCGTTGACCGCAGAGCGACGGTCGCCAAGCGAGTGGGGCAGCGAGGATAAGTCTGTGTTTTTGTTTTGAATGTGAAGTGAGAGGAAATGTCTCGGATGGTTTAATTTTGTTTTTATTTTGAGAATATTAAAAGTACTTTGACTTAACACCGTCTAAAGTGGCGGTTTAGCAAAAACACGAATTATTTTATAAAGAAAAGACGTTGTTTTCTGTACTTACAAAAAAAAACTTTATTTACTCTCCAAATCAATAATGTACGTAGTAATGATCTATTCTTCACCCGTTTACATAATCCAATCAACTCATCAAACCAATGATACAAAGCAAAAATAAAATCAATCAAAGAAAACATACTCGTCAACTGTCCGAACCTCAAACAAGACATGGCCACTCACACGCTAATCCGTCTTAATCAGTCACCTCGGCGCGTTTACTCTCAGCCGTACCCAAACAAGTACGTCCTCACACGAGTCCGTCCTCATCCGAGAAAATGCTTATTATGCAATTATGTGCGACCACATGCCTTAAGCGAAGGAATTCAAAGGTAACTGCGATTTGTATGGAAAGGGCTTCAAGTGAGGAATTTTTAGGATAACTGTACTTCGGTTAGCGAGCAATCAATATTAGAGGCTTATTGGAGTTGTACTGGGATATTAAATAGGTGAGAAGATGCGTTTGAGCGGTGGAATGTGAGAGTGAAATCAATCAAAACTTTCGTTTTGTGATTTTGGTTTCAATCTAAACCCATGGTATTCTCTGATGACAGCCGCTGTGTTGTTTGTGGTTATGAACTTTTAATGGGCTTTTTGAATTAAAAGTTTTGACTTTGATTTTGAACTGAGCAGCCTTTTAGGTAAGTACTATTCTTTAGGCTAATCTGGATCAAGATTTTTAATATTTTGGAGCAGTAGCGTATGCTTGTCTATGAATGTCAACAGACACGTTTAGGCTCCCGCAGACGGGCGCGACGCGACGTACCCGTACAATAATTATTGAATAAAGGTTTGTCGCATTGTCACGAAGCGTTTGTATGAAAGAACCTTTTATCTATTCAGCTTCCTATCGAGATATCTAGTCAGCAACGTGGTATTTTGACGACGATGATACAGAAAAGATCATAACATAACAAATCAAATCAATAAACTACTCCAAAGACAACATAAATAAGTCATACAATGTTAATCAACTAATTTTAATAATTTGTAAAGTCAATATGGCAATTTATAAACAAGGAAACAGCATGTCAACCATAACATTACATAGGGAATAATAATTATTAACAAACAATTAAATCAATTAAGTTTATAGTATGTTGTCAATAGGAATATATTATTCATACTTATTGCATTTTCCTGTGTGAGTACTTCATTGATATCATTTTGCCGCCAATTGAAGCGTCCATGCTTGTTTTGGCGCCAATTTACTGGCTGCATTAAAATGTAACTGGATATATGTAACGTGTTTTTAAATGAATTCTGTTTAAGAATTGGCCCTGCTGTTGTATTTAGGTTCAATAAGGTCTAAAGTTCTAAGGACAGATGGTCGATGTGGGGGAAAAGTTCTGGAGTGGCAACCACATACTGGAAGACGTAGCGTTGTAGGTGGACCGAGGACCTGGTAAGGGTCGCGGGTAGCCGATAGATGCGATACGCTCAGGACCGGTTGTTGTGGCGACACTTGGGGGAGGCCTATGTCCAGCAGTGGACGTATTACGGCTGATATGATTATGATGATGAATTCCTAAGGGCTCATTGCTAAATATTGACAGGCGCACGGGTCTAAGCGTAAGCTACGCTTGCTGAGGTCGAGTCGAAGATAATGGTCGTGAAGATGAAATGGATTACACATTGAGGCCCTCATCCCTCGTAAAGCACATTAAGTCGTTAGTCCCGTTCGGCAGAAAACAGAAGCCCGGTAGTCTTCATCAAGTACTGAGGCTCTCCATGTAAAGTAGTTTGGTTGGGTGAGGTTCAGGAGGAGGTTAAATTGCTGATAGAATGGAGGAATGCTGATATAATGCTCGAAGGCTGATCACGTGACATTTCGAAAGTGCTTGTTAGACTCGAATAATTTCTGATCATTCAGCTCTATGACTCCCAATTTAAAAAAAAATGTTTTGTTTGTCTATGGTCACATACTTTGAAGGAATTTTCAACATCGTGCATCGGCATCAATTGCCATAAATAAAATAGAATTCACTTTTTGACAACCTGTATCGCTGACATTCGCTGATAGAAACTCATTTGTCTACAGCTTCTGGTATTCAGCAGCGTCCAGCTAGACTGGAATCCGACCACAACAAGGTATTCTATCAAAAGGTTGCGGAATTGTTCGTTAAAGAGTTACCGCGGCCCTGGAACGCAAAGGGCATTTGGAGGAACACGGGTGGGTTTTAGCCAGTAGCCCAGAGAGCTCCGGGAGCAGTCATTTGATGATTTCCCATTCAACAAAAATAAAGCATTCTATCAATCTATCGCTAAGAAATTCTCTGCAAGCTCTTTCACCATATAACATATAACAAGTAAGTATACACAGACTGTATATTAAGAGATCTCGCAAGTCCGGGTTCGAACTCAGAGTAACGGCTATTTTTTGTCTATGACCACTAACAGAACATTGCTTCTCATAATTTGAAAGTTGAAACTGATTAAAAGATAAACTGCAAGAATTAGATTGGTAGTTGTAAAAAATTTGGCAAGTGCGAATTTTAATTATGCTCTAATAGTTCCGTAGTTCATTTTTTTATGTTCATCAAAATGTAGTGTGATTTTTCGTCGTTAACAATAACTGAGCTTAACTTGACATACCCCCGATTTTCTGAATTAAGAATTTGCATTCGAATATTTGTCAAACTTGGGCCTGAAAGTGAAATCTTTAAAACTTTGGCATTTCAGTACAGACGCATCAGGCTACCCGAAACTGTCAAATTTTCCAAATCAACCTTGAACCTAATACCATAGCGATGAAGTTGAACATCTATTAATGTCAGGTCCTGACAGGGGCTGATTGTGATGCGGTTTTTTTTTTATTTATTTTTTATTGTAGTTGATAAGTTTTTAGTGTTTCCGTGCGTTTTTTCCGGCAGAATAAACTGATTTTCTTTTCTTTTCTTTCTTACTTATTAAAGAAATTTGACAGATTGTTGTAGTTTGATGCGCTGGCGGTTTAGCACGACTTTAACACCAAATTCTTAATTCAGACAGAGGCACATAACGTTTTTCCAACCGCATGCATGTAAGCTTCTAATGTAAGCTAGACAAACTTTGAAAGGTTCCGGCCGGTACTTGAATTACTTATGCGGAACCCTAAAACCGAGTCCAGTATTAATATTGGTACTTAATAAGTAGGCACACGATATCATCACGCATATGTCAGTGCGGTATATGTTTAATTGCAAGTGATATTAATACAACAACAAAAACAAAATGGCGCGTATGTTTGATCGTTGTAGGTGGAATGAACGAATCTATATAATCAAAGCTAGCTTTTTATAGGTACATTTAAGTAGGCCCCGTATGCTATAGAAACAGCCTAGCCTAGCTCTTTGTATGGGCTGCTAATAATACTGAATTCTTGTCTAGTGGATTTCGAGTAAAGTTTTTTTAGGATTAACTCGTATTTTATACCCACTTTAACACCAGATGGTATGCAGTGTTGGATGGTTGGAGCTCGCTTACTCTCGATATAAATACCACCAAATTGCTTTGTCCTCTTAGGGGACAGGTATTTTCAAACTTGAAGTTTATTTTTAGTAAATTTAAAAGTTTTCATTTGTAACTAGGTTATATGAAGTCACCAGTGAAATTTGTTTATAATATGTATGTATCAGTTGTCTGGTTGCCATAGCACAGGCTCTGCTTAGTTTAGGATCGGATGACCGTGTGTGAGTTGTCCCAAGATATTATTACTAAGATATTATAGTATTAACACCTACTAATACCATAATATTAAGTTAACAGTAACCATATTAAGAATTAGAAACAACTCTAACATTTACATTAAGAATTGAACCATAATTAATAAGATAGAACTAACGACTTTTTAATTTTATTTATTTATTATATGAAGTGTAATCAGAAGACTGATTGTTGTAATATAAAATAAAAAATAGTAAAATCTGTGTCTGTACTATTTGTCCCCTAAGGGGCAAAGCGGGGTGACAGATCGGAATAATTCCAAATCACATACTGAAACACAACATATAACAGGAAACATAATAAGAAATTATTGTGCAGGTAGGCCGCTGCAAATACAACTTGGCAACTTGACGTTTGACACAAACGTGAGTACGATGCCCCTGTACAAAACATGGCCGACTTGAAGTGTCCCACGTGCCTTAACACCTGCAACATTAAAACTACTAACGACTATAAAAGTGGCCACCTACTGGTCGTGGGCCCAAACTGTATAAGGGCCACCATTGATTGGAAAATCAAATCAAATCAAAAGTCATTTATTCAAATTAGGCTGAGTGCCAGCACTTTTTGAACGTCAAAGTTCTACATAAAGATAGTACCCCAAAACGCCCGCCCGTCACCTCTTCCTAGTGTTTTAGCTGGGAAGAAGAAGTGGGACAACAAACTCTCCAGTAATAGAAGAATAAAATGTTGACCATTAAGATTAATTATGTAATTTTCTGCATAGTTAATTTCAAGATTCGTCTGATATTGTCTGCAGATAATGGCAAAGAGCTACCCTTATGGTTTATGAGTATTATAACAGAACTGTCAAAATGTGCCTATACCCTACAACTGCTTAATTGTCTATAGTAGAGACACATACTAATTGTCTATAGTATAGTTTAGACAATTAGGCAGTTGTACCTCTATTGTATACTACACAACGTTTAACAGAATAAACGCAATACCTCTTAAGAGGTCATTCTACTCATCATTATGAACAACTTTTACTATGGAACCATACCCGAAATCGCGAAAAAAAACAGCTGTTCAGTACATTTTGTCGAGTTATATACACAGAAATGTATGGAGCAGCTGATTTATTTAATCGCGATTTCAGTGTTGGTCCCATAGTAAAAGTTGTTAATAATGATGAGTAAAATGACATGATTTAAAATGACTTTACGCACACAAATGTACAGAGGCGGACTTAATGCCATTTATTCTGTTACACGTTGTGTACAATAGAGGACTATAAGACTATACAATATATGTACACCTGGGTACAGCCGCCAACACATCAAGCTACAATAATCTGTCAAATTTCTTTAATAGATTTTCAACTTTCTCGCCGCAGCATTAGTTCCAAAGTTGATTGGGAAAATTTGACAGTTCAGATTGCTTGATGTGCTGGCGTCTGTACACCCGAACCTAGAACGAATACAGGGGGGCTCATCATGATCATCATCAGCTCTTCATCATGTCATTCATACTTAGTGGTTAGGTGATACGAGTAGAATACACCCGCAACTAAGCCCAAAACTACGGACTTCGGGTTTAGAGAGTAATCCCCGGTTTGAAGCTCCGGTACGTTGATCTGAAGCATCAAATCAAAATCTAAGTAAATAACTGGCCTTCAAGAAATAAAATAATAAGCAAATCTCAGTAACCTTCGCACCCACAATCTCTGATTGGCGACGTTATGCAACAACGTGTTAATAATTGCAATTGCCATGGCGATTTGAGAGAGTACGAAACATTGGAACAGTGAAACAAATGCTTATCATGCGGCGCGAATCGGGATAAACTAAGTTGCTATTGTGATAAGGTTTTGAGGACTTTGGGGCCTTGCTTTAGTAGGAAATTAGGAATTAAACACAGTACGGTTATATTTGATAGCGATATAGCGAATGGTAAGAAGATTAGCAGCCTAACTACGTCATTCAAGTTCATGGGATCGATCGCGTATGCTTTAATTTTTAAGCAAGTTCAGAAAAGGAGGTTCTCAATTCAGTTATTTTTTTTATGATTGTTACCTCATAACTTTGTCATTTATGAATCGATTTGATAAAATATTTTTGAAGTAATAACTTCTTCAGAGGCGTTGTGCACTTTTTGGGATGGGTAAAAAATGTTAAACTCGCGTCAGGACTCGTGACCTGATCCAAAATTCGTAAGACGGAGGGGAAGTTCTGAAGTGTTAAATTTATATAAATTGTCATGTTTGTGTACGATGGCGCAATAAATGAATATAGTATTTTACCACATAAATGATAGTACTTTTAAAATGATAATTAAAGCAATTCGTGCGAAATTATTCCCTAACCATTCCAAAATATCAAAAATGCACAACGTTAATGTTCAAATTTTCACTTCTGCCGGCACTCCCGGAGTTTGAACAACCCGTTGTTTTTTTTATGTAAAAGTATATGCATACTTTCCGATTGAAGATCCCATAGATTCATCAAAATCGGTTCAGTAGTTCAAAGTAACTGGCAAAATTATTTGCATGTTTTGCTTTCCTGTGACTTTTGTCATTTTAACAGTATTCATTGAGTTTCACGTTTTCAAGCACACGGTGTTTAAAACATAAAGTAAACTTAAAGTTGTTTTGGATTGTGAGGATATGCGATTTTATAAGTAACTTAATTGGGGGTGCACTTATTTGCAGGTAGGTGTACTTCTATCCTGAAGATACTGTGATTACCTTTTTTTTTGCAATAATAATATATAATAATAATATATCCTGGGACAACTCACACACGGTCATCCGATCCCAAACTAGGCAGAGCCTGTACTATGGCAACCAGACAACTGATAAACATACTTATATATTTCTAAATACATACATATTATACACAAATTACACCCAGACACAGAACAAATGATCATGCTCATCACACAAAGATTTGTCCTGGGTGGGAATCGAACCCACGACCTCCGGTTAAGCAGTCAGGGTCACTAACCACTCGACCAACAGGCCAGTCAATGGTGAAGGGACGCAACTGGCTGCACTCCATACTCAAAACTAAGAATGAATGTGCACTGTACCTTCCTAAGGAGGTATCCGGAATATTCCCAGCCTGAAATAAAGCTCACCCAAATGGATCTGTCTAATTATCTAAATTGATAAGCAAGAATTTCTATGTTATTCAGGGTAAAAAGACATTTCTCGAAGTGGAGGCTTAAGTTAAGCAAATTTTATTGTTTTACCAGTCCACAATTCAGTCAACAATAAAAATGTCACAGTTAAAATCAAAATAAAAAAAATACGATAATATCCTTGTATCTAATTCTAAACCGGCCTAAAACCAATGACGCATTGAAAACACATTATAAACACAACAAGCACAATTTCTGCAGCCAAAATGGAAGTTGCAAAAAATCGAAAGGAAAAACATCGAATAAAAATTCATATCAGACGTATGTACAAACTAGGACCGGATGTTGCGCAACCGGTAGTGTATATACATATACTATACATGTGTACATTGTGTACATTGATCCCTTATGTATTCAGTAGACGTTTTCGTCGCCCTTTACCTTACGGGGACTGTTACCCTGGTACAGACAGGCAAAAAAGTTCAGATAGAAAATGTTTTTTTTTTGCTTTTTTTTATTAAATGTCAAATTCAAGTGACATCGGGGCTTGTTCTTATGGAATATTGGTTTATTGAATTCACAAGTGAATTCGAGCTGTATGCCCTAGCATGTGAGGTCCATTTTTTCTTATTGCTCCTTATTGCTAAATGCTAACAATCGAACAGAGTTACTAGATTTACGTAGACACCTTAAAAATTTCAACCACACAAATGTATAAGGTAAAGGCGACTTAATGCCTTAGGCCTTTCCTACAAATCAACCAAGAGTGGTGAAGAAATAACATAGCAAGTGCATTAAAAATATTATAAATAAGAAGATGTGCATAATATGTAAGTTAAAATAAACACACATATATTTTTAGTATCTATCTATCACATTGAAGAAGAGAAGAGAATGTCAACAAAATCAATGTGAAATTGTACGTAAAATGCTGTTAATCACGTGACATGAATTTTCATTTAACTAGCCAAAACTTATACAAATATTTGGTATTTAATAAAATAATTCATAAATTGTATTTTCTGTGACGGGCGGGCGTTTTTTGGGGACTGTCTTTATAAAGAGCTTTGACGTTAAAAAGTGCTGGCACTCAGCCTAATTTGATTAAATGAATTTTGATTTTGATTTTGCTAACCGTACCTCTATTAGGGTAGTTAATCCTTTGGGTTTATTGATAAACTTAGCGTGTAAAACGCTTACTATATTGTTGTTTTTAGACGAGCAGTTAACTGTATCGACAGTTGTGTTAAGCGAAGAAATATACTTCGATGAAATGGGGTCACCAGCCTGAAAATCATGCGTTGAATTGGTCTCGTGGTCACATAACATTAGAATGACGCATGTGTGTAACTGTGTGATCATGCGGTTGGCACAAGATCGTTTTGACACTAGTATTAAATAATTTATCTGCCTAGCCTATGTTGGGGTCGACTTCTAGTCTAGGTGGATGCAGCAGAATACCAGTAAATGGGGAATGCTGTACACCTTGACAAGACTGGTGTCGGATTTTCAGGCTTCTGATTATCCGTAAAGACTGACAAAAATCTACAAATTTATGTAAATTGGACAGCGTTTGACAATCGCCCTCGCCACGCTACCGCTGACAGAATGACATTTGACATTGAACAGGTGACTGTCACCTCGAACCAGCCCTTGAAAGAAGAAAGAAATTTTATTTGCTCAAACATGTGTAAACAAAACAGAATTAAAATAATACATGTATGCAAGATTTTAACAAGAGTCAGCATGCAAATATCTTAGGTACAATTATTGTTATTGAAACAATGATTTTAACATCATCATCATATCAGCCGAAAGACGTCCACTGCTGGACATAGGCCTCCCCCAAGCGTCGCCACAACAACCGGTCTTGTGCGTCTCGCATCCATCAGCTACCCGCGACCCTCACCAGGTTCATCGGTTTTACATTAAATACCAGTCACAGTTAAAAAATAATCTTATATTCAATCATTTTTTATCTTTTATTCATTTTTTATTTTCTTTGTCCAATATTATAGATTACAATTATCACAATGACTATTGCGTTGTCTTTTTTTTAATATGTCTGTTGCTGTTATTTTATTCTAAGTGTCTAGGTCGGCTCGCCACCTCTTCCTAGGCCAGCCTTGGCGGCGCAGACCATCTTCAAGCACCCAATTTGCGGACACAATTGCCCAGCGCTTATTTTGCATGCCAAATCCACATCATCCACAGCCCGACTTCGCCCACTGCTGAGCATAGGCCTCTCTTCTCTTGTGCCCATTCCCACGTTCCTCTATAATTCCACATATTCGTCATCTTACTACCTATACATAGGTACACCAGATCTTCCTCCAAGGGTCAACATACGATTACAATCGGGGCCATAATTGAGCGAATTACAACTCATTGTTCATGTGATGTCCATGCTAAATAGATCCATGTGCTGAGCTCACACCTTAAGTGGTGCTGTGTGACAGTTTGCACGTGTTTAAGGTTGGGTCTTGTTATTGCGACTTGAATATATGTCGCGGTTGATGATCGTTTTTTTAATTACCTTGAGGATGTTGGTGTTATAAGTGTGCTTTTCGTTTTGTAAGAAAAAAATTTTGTATCTTTTTTATTTGTGATGGGTTTGCTCTTGACTCTAGTCTAGGTCATAGATGACAGAAACAAAGTCTACGATGGAGCGAGCTTACCCAGAAGGAGCCTGTTCACTCTAATTTTGAAGAGATTAGGGTTGTATGCGTTCGGAAACACAGACGCAGGCAGAGAGTTCCACTCCTCAGCTGTGCGCATTATAAAAGACGTTTGGAAACGTTTAGTGTGAATCTGCTTTGCAAGTGCAAAGAATAGAATTTTTTTTTTTTTTTTCTTTATTATTTCTTTCAAGCCTCCAGTTTTATACTTGCTATGGGCCAGTTGGAAAATATGTAAATATCATATAATTCATGCACGCGAGGTCTCGCGAATGATGGAAGATTCGAAGAGAGGCCTTTTCCTACGACTGCATGACAGCGTAGTATTTTAGTCTATGGCGCAGATTTCTATTGTGCCTATCTACCCATCGCAAAAATCTCGATTATGCATCGTAACTTTCAAAGCTCTTATCTTATCCAAACTATTAAAGAACCCATAAAAAGGTAAGAAGATCAACACATGTAATAGATAAAGTTTAATACAATTGAAATCGTAATTGCTATAAACAAAAATCTCACACAAACTAACCAAACTTGAAATTACAAAATGTTTTAGATTCTAATCGCATTTGACAAAGGCGATAAGCCTAGAAACTTCCAATCCCTATCTTTTATGGGAGAATTTCCCACCAAAAGATGGGAAAAGATAAACCAATTTTTATTTTATTATTGACCTGTATGAAACCTCTAAAGAATTTGAACCTTCGGTAACACACGATGACAACCTTAGATTATAAAATTAATTTCGATAGGTAATAATATATTTTATGAGCTATATTATACGCAATCATTAGGGTTTTAAATTAATCCGAACCAGTTAATTATGTCGATTTTGTTATGTTGTCATCGATATTTTTATTTATTTAGTTCTCGAATAGACGAACAAAATTGAACATTTTTAAACATGTTTAGCAAAATCTAAGGGTGTAGTTACGTCTTAATGTTGGCATCAATAAATTATTTTTAAAACTACTTCAGTACCAAGTGTGATTGAAGATTCAAGCTTATTAATTAGATTTTTGGTAAATAAAGTAAAACTATGGACTTTCCCTTTAATTAAGGTTTGGTTTGGTTTGGGTTTGGGTTGGTAACCCAAACCCAAACTTAGCTGCTCCCTACAAAACCGAAAAAAAATATTACCTCACATGTATTCTACACATTTTGCCAAAAATTCCACTAAACATCCGAGCCAGCAGGTTATACGACATCTGTCCAAACACAATTTGTCTACCTCTTATTTACCTTGCCAAACAGGTTTCTAAAAACGTCTAAAATTAAATGGCAAGTCTGAAAACAACTTTTCATTTCAGTTGTCCCCGTTCTGTGGCACACATTATGCTAATACGAAACGTTTCCGGCTGGGGAATCCTATTTGGGTTCCGTACAATGTTTTGTTTGTACAACATGTTGGTGTTGCCAGAGATCATTGTAAAATCGGCTTGTCAGCGGCACAGGTAGGGTTACCCCTCGAGGAATTTGTCCCGAAATAGCTTTGGAAAACTTGATTTGATGTTGCAAGTTCTGATTGATGTGGCAGTTTGAAATATTTCTCAACATTTCAGCGATGGGTTCTCGTATCCTTAAACCTACTTTAGAATAGAATCTTACCCTAAATAAATTGTTTTCGTATCATGTGTTAATAGCTAAGAAGAAGGACCTAGAAGCTTGAAGTTCGGTGATCAAAAAAACTGGCCAATTTTTTATTTTATTCTGCAAAAACATTTTTGTTGTTGACAACCTTGGTTGAATATTGTCGGGATAATGTAATATCCCGCGACCCAATCTCGCTAAATGATTGTTAATTTGATGTCATATGCGAATGAAACGTACGAACTTTGGATGTACGAAAAGGTAACGAAAACTTTATTATTATAATAATAATAATATAATATATCTTGGGACAACTCACACACGGTCATCCGATCCCAAACTAGGCAGAGCCTGTGCTATGGCAACCAGACAACTGATAAACATACTTATATATTTCTAAATACATACATATTATAGACAAATTACACCCAGACACAGAACAAATGATCATGCTCATCACACAAAGATTTGTCCTGGGTGGGAATCGAACCCACGACCTCCGGTTTAGCAGTCAGGGTCACTAACCACTCGACCAACAGGCCAGTCAATTAAAATATTATTGGATGATGTTTAATAATTGTGATACAGTAATGAGAACAGGACGCATTTTAAGGAGCGTTCGTATTTCCTACGCAGCCGCAAAATATCAATAACCCACCTCTAGTCTCACCCCTTCATGGTAACAAGATTTTGACAATAAATTTATCCGTTTCCGAACGCTTTTTTAACCCTAATCTCTTCAAAATTAGAGTGAACAGGCTTCTTCTGGGTAAGGTCGCTCCATCGTCGACTTTGTCTCTGTCATCTATGGCCTAGACTAGAGTCAAGAGCAAACCCATCTCAAAAAAAAAAAACATAATTTTGTATTAAGTAAATCTTTGACTGTCAGACAGACGTGCTACCCAGTTACTGGGTTTTGGAGATCAGGTAGGTACATAGTACATAGGCATCCGCTCTATGTAAACATCTAGTATTTAGTAGCATTCGGTCAAACTGGGAGTCGACCCAACAAAGTTTTGAAAAGGTTAAGCAGATTATTATTTTTCTGTTCCCTTCTTCTTATTTATTTGTTAAATGTGTGTACATAAACTGTTAAATAAATAATTTTTTTTTTTTTTTTTTTTTTTAACTTTGCCCCACACTAGTAATTTCTCCTGTATTGTGGGTGCGTTTACAAACATATAAATTCACATACACAATCAGCCAGACTCGGGACAATTATCTGTAGGCATACAAATATTTGTTCTGTGCGGGAATCGAACCCGCGACACGCAGCACAGCAGCCAATCACTCAACCACTGCGCCAACCGTGTCTTCAAAGCCATGTTGATCAGCTATAGCTAGGCACAATACTGTTACGGCATTGTTAAAGATCTTAATATCTTATCTTAATCTTAATATCTCAATATCTTGGGACAACTCACACACGGTCATCCGATCCCAAACTAGGCAGAGCTTGTGCTATGTCAACCAGACAACTGATAAACATACTAATATATTTCTAAATACATACATATTATAGACAAATTAACACCCAGACATAGAACAAATGATCAAGCTCATCACACAAAGATTTGTCCTGGGTGGGAATCGAACCCACGACCTCCGGATTAGCAGTCAGGGTCACTAACCACTCGACCAACCGGCCAGTCGACTATGTGCTAATGCCATAGTAGGCCGCTGCTATGATGTTCCTTAAAATACGAATATGACATCAAGCTAGTTTGTCAAGACAACTAAAAATACAAAAGCTATGGAATCGATAACTAATCAATCAATAATTATACCGAGTAAGATCCGCTTAGAAACGCCTCTAGAAATTAATCAATCAGTCCTACACATTGAATCGTATAACTTAGCATATTAAGCCGATTACGATTCCCAATAAAAGTTAACGAGTTAATACTGTCAACTAATCCATGGCGAAAAACTATTAAAATTGAAACAGTCAAGTTTATTTATACATTCTGTAGGATTCTGTGACGTCTTTACTTATAGCTGGTAGAAAGAATTATTTTGACAAATTCTTTTTAATTTTGATCTAGACAGGGTTTTTTTAGACTAGTTGCCGCCCGCGGCTCCGCCCGCGTGACTGTTGAAAATTACCCCAAGGGTACATACTCCCGGGATTAAAACTATCCTTTGTCCTGTCCCGGAACTCAAACAATCTCTATACCAAATTTCATCTAAATCGGTCCAGCCGTTTGCGCGTGAAGAAGTAACAAACATACACACACACTCATAAACTTTCGCCTTTAGTATGATTCTGTGACGTCTTTACTTATATGTGATAGTAAGAATTATTTTGAGCAATTTGTTTTTAATTTTGATCTAGACTGGGTTTATTTAGACATAACCTTTTACGTTGTATGCAGCGTCTGTCTGTCGGTACGCCTCAACTGAAAACCCAGATATTCATTCGGTTGTCACCAATGGACGGAGTGATTCATGAGCAAGGTATAGATGTATAAATCAATAAGGCTTTGTGTGAATTGGCTGGAATGTAATGATATTTGTTGACGATGTCGGAAAAATCATGCCATCTGGGAGCTTAGCTATATACCGTACGAAGTCGGGCGGGTTACTAGTCTATACCAACATGATAAAGAGGAAAGATTTGTATTTTTGTATGTAGCGAATAAACTTAAAAACTACTGNACACCCAGACATAGAACAAATGATCAAGCTCATCACACAAAGATTTGTCCTGGGTGGGAATCGAACCCACGACCTCCGGATTAGCAGTCAGGGTCACTAACCACTCGACCAACCGGCCAGTCGACTATGTGCTAATGCCATAGTAGGCCGCTGCTATGATGTTCCTTAAAATACGAATATGACATCAAGCTAGTTTGTCAAGACAACTAAAAATACAAAAGCTATGGAATCGATAACTAATCAATCAATAATTATACCGAGTAAGATCCGCTTAGAAACGCCTCTAGAAATTAATCAATCAGTCCTACACATTGAATCGTATAACTTAGCATATTAAGCCGATTACGATTCCCAATAAAAGTTAACGAGTTAATACTGTCAACTAATCCATGGCGAAAAACTATTAAAATTGAAACAGTCAAGTTTATTTATACATTCTGTAGGATTCTGTGACGTCTTTACTTATAGCTGGTAGAAAGAATTATTTTGACAAATTCTTTTTAATTTTGATCTAGACAGGGTTTTTTTAGACTAGTTGCCGCCCGCGGCTCCGCCCGCGTGACTGTTGAAAATTACCCCAAGGGTACATACTCCCGGGATTAAAACTATCCTTTGTCCTGTCCCGGAACTCAAACAATCTCTATACCAAATTTCATCTAAATCGGTCCAGCCGTTTGCGCGTGAAGAAGTAACAAACATACACACACACTCATAAACTTTCGCCTTTAGTATGATTCTGTGACGTCTTTACTTATATGTGATAGTAAGAATTATTTTGAGCAATTTGTTTTTAATTTTGATCTAGACTGGGTTTATTTAGACATAACCTTTTACGTTGTATGCAGCGTCTGTCTGTCGGTACGCCTCAACTGAAAACCCAGATATTCATTCGGTTGTCACCAATGGACGGAGTGATTCATGAGCAAGGTATAGATGTATAAATCAATAAGGCTTTGTGTGAATTGGCTGGAATGTAATGATATTTGTTGACGATGTCGGAAAAATCATGCCATCTGGGAGCTTAGCTATATACCGTACGAAGTCGGGCGGGTTACTAGTCTATACCAACATGATAAAGAGGAAAGATTTGTATTTTTGTATGTAGCGAATAAACTTAAAAACTACTGGACCGATTTAAGAAAAACTTTCAGCAATGGATAGCTACATTATCAGCGTAACATAGGCTATATTTTATCCCCGTACTACTACAGGAACGTGTACTACGTGGGTGAAACCGCGTGACGTCCGCTAGTGTAAAATAAAATTGTCGGTAAAATCTTCGGAAATTCCGACAATACAATAGAATCAGTAAGATACTAACACATTACTGTTTATCATTGTCTTACAGAAATTACAGTGATTAATTGCGGTACAAGACGGTAAAATTTTACCGCAAACCCGATTACAGAATTGTAAGCACAGTTACAATAATAACTGAAGATTTTTATGGGATTTTAGCACTATACCTAAAACAGTTAAAAATCTTACAAGTCCACCATTTGACTCCACTACTTCAGCTCGTTTCGATGAAAAGCGATATCTTTTAAATTCATTTACAAGAGACTATGAGTTCAGCTCGCCATTGTACATGACACAATTATTTAGCGAAAATTGTTGCTTTCTACAAGTAAAAGAATGTTTGCAATCGGATCAGGACTTCCAGAGATTACCACGAACAAACATACAATATTATTTCTTAATTACTTTAGATAAGGATAAAAACGTTTATCCGAAATTAAAGCAAATAAAATAAATAACCAATCAGAAGCTTCAGCAATTACGTTTAAATAATTAAATCTAAACTATTAATAGCTTTATTAAACAACCAGTTCGCGACAGTCGTTCCCTGAGAACCAAACCTTAACCGCCTTGAAAGGAGATGGCCAAAAAACGCGCGATAATCGCACGCACGATTTTTTCATTGCAATTAGCTTTAATTCATCGACAATCGTGATCTGAACTTAATCGTAGATCACACGCACAAATATAAAATATAAACTGTATTGTTTTTGTAGCAATTTATTGAATTAATTACTATCATCATTATTAATATTTTATGGCAAGTTGTAACTACTGTAGAGATACTCTTTCATCGGGACCTTTTAAGACCTTTATGGACTTAATGGCACATTTTAAACCATAAATATACATTTTTTTTTAAATCAAGTTTGTCGGAGAAACGATCGCGTTGGTAACATTTTGCACGATAATCTTTTCTATTAGTAAGCCTAAAATATCCCTTTGCTTTATTCAGGACCAGCTTTTTCCCGTTCTAATAATAATTTCGGGAAATCCTCTCTTAGTGCTCCCCTTCACTCCTCTAGGAACCTGGCAAATTCTAGCTTTCTACGACCAGTAGTTTCGGCTGTGCGTTGTGTTACAGTCACTCAGTCTCATAACGGAAGAATTTTATATATTAGGATTTATATGTTATTTCTAAGATGTTTTGAAGCCAAAATTAGTATCTCAGTCATAACATTTTAATGTCTTAAAGTTGTACATAGATAACATCTATTAATCAGATAATGATTAAAACGTAAAAACATAAATTAAGATAAGCATAACATCTGAATAATCTTTATGTGGCTATTTCAAATAGAAGTGTAAAGGTACGGTAGTAAACCATTTACTACAACGTTAATTTATAATCAGAATAGTTCTTCTAACGATTCATATTCACTTTTTCTAACATACTAAATTTTACATTTCATTCCTCCTTTCGCAGGTCGGCTGGAGGAAATTTCTTTAGATATTCAAGCAGTTTCTCTGTAGTTTGCACTCAATTTTATATTGTCTAGTGCCTGAAAAATATTTGAATGATACAATAAATAAATAAACTTCAATAACTCCGTTAAATTCATGACATTTCAATAGTGTAAAAACTTGGCTTATTTTTTTCTATCTATCAACAAATAATACAATATTTTTTAGGCAACTGGCTGAATATGTAACTTTCGTGAATGAAAAATTACATTCTCTCAATTTTGTTGTCCAAATAAAAACCAATCGTGTACCTAAGCCCTAATTCCTAACATTCAAATAGCGAATACTACCATAGTCTCTCAATTTTGTTGTTCAAATAAAAACCTATCGTGTACCTAAAACTTAATTCCTAACATTCAAATTGCGAATACTACCAACCTTCGAAAAAAACAAAACTAAAATTTCATCATGGCCACCTGTTACGACGATAAAAACGCGGGAAAACATTGATATACAAACGTCAAACGTGCAATACGATTGAAATTCAGAGGGTAGTTCCACCCTATTTCGTATTCAGTTCTACCCGTAATATGCGGATTCTTGGGGGGCGAGGAAATTCCTCCTTTTGGGATGTCCGCTATTGCAATACCGTTTTCCGAAAAGCGAATGAGCCGCAAAATGACGGTGACTAATTTCGGAGCTTTATGTTATAGTACAATTTTTTGTGTTCAAGCTGGTCGATTTGAGCTTTTTATTCAGCTATTAGAAAAGTTCATAGTGAAAATAACTAATGAGGAGTTTTTCATTGACTACCATTAGAAATGTATGATTGAGCTTTAGCGAAAAATTGTGTATTTTTTTCATGCATACTAAAAAAGATGGCTGAACATACTTTATCCCCGTGTACTGTAAACTTTACAACTGTACTAAAGATACTAATTAAAAAAACATTTATTTGTTTATTGTATTTGCTTATATTTTATCACCATTACAATCTCATAAATTAATGTTTAGATGCTAACCATTGTCACTTCTCACAGAGACGCAAAAACCTAAAAGAAAACATGTCAGTACATACTAAATATATACTTTAAGCTTAAACATTTACCATATCCCAGTCTGATGTTGAGTATGCTCACGAGTCCCAGCATTATGCTGAGCGATGGCCGTTTTGCGTGAATGTGACGCATATCTTCCCAACTTGCATAACTTTTGTAATTTTGTTTTTTTTGTGTCATGCTTGGCGTAAATAAACTCTGTTTCTTTCTTTCTTTCCCTATACCAGAGAAACAAACCGAGAGCCGGCTCAGATGGTATGGTCACATGATGCGAAGAAACGAGGATCATGTACTGAAAAGAACATTGCAACTGTCAGAACAGAAGAGAGGTAAAGGACGACCTCCAGCTACATGGTGGACCAGCATAACGAAACTCCTATCACAGAAAGAACTGTCCGACCCGACAAGTCAGGACAGATTGTACTGGCGTCACAGAATAAGGAGAGTCGACTGCGCATAAAGGTGGCAAGAGCGAAAAAGAAGAAAATGTTGGAATAGCATGATAATTATATGAATAACCCAGGGTATCTAGCAGAGTAATCATCATAATGCATTCACAGGCGTCCCGACCCGTAAGACAAGTTTATCACACAGTAAACCACTACAAAGACGCAGAGAAAGTCACAGACAATTTTCTGAACAGAAAAATACGTTCACTTTTCCATCTCCCTTAAAAATACATAACATTCACGTCATTACATAATAATAATATAATAAAACGCTTTACCTAAAAAGGCCCCAAAACTGGCTGTATAAAAATTCTAATAGTCGAACTACATACGTACAATTTTTTTGTCTCGGATCGTTGCCCGAGCAAACACACGTATAAGCAATAAGTAAGTACTAATAATATTATAAAAAAAACTGACCAAACGATTGCCGGCCTTCAATTCGGACAGATCATTCACCTGTGCTGATTATAACTGTGGAAGACTTGGACAGAAATACCACTTCAAACAATATTCTTACGTAACTTGATGATTGTTTTCAATGATTGTTGACAGCCCACCCATACGCGCAAAACGTTTTGCGAATACTTTCATCCGTAATCTCCGATTCCTGATAACCTTTTTGTGCTTAGATGATAAATCAGCAAATGATTCCTCCCGCTCTGGGCGGTGCGGAAGCTGACTAAAACACACCTGTGTTCCTTGCTGCATCCTGAAGTCTTTAATTCAAGAGTTTCTTCAAGACAAACGAGCTCCATCATCGACCACAACTTAGCTTACCATCAGGTGAGATACTGGTCAAACAAGAGCTTGTCAACAATGATAAAAAAAAACATGTCAAAAACATCATGGAGATAATCAGAAGTATAAAAGACATATTTGAGAAGACTAAAGCTGGCATTCTAAGTATATTTAAGAGAAACTTCCTCCACTTCAACAGACTCAAATGTAAGAAACCCTCGAAAAAATAACTAGCTACAACTGTAAATTGATTGTGTCAAGTACAGGAAATGTGTTAACTAGACACAAATCTCGGGATTCAGTAGCCAACCTCAAACTCTCAAAGGCCAACCTAGGATGGCTACTGAACGGGGATTGCGGAAGTCGCATACGTTCCCGCGATCCCCGGCGTAGGTGAGAGATGGAACTCCGGGGTGGTTTTAGTCAGTAAGAGTCTGACAGACCCCTCCACCCGCCCCAGGGTGGAGGATTTCCATGAGGATTTCACACCGACACCAAAAAAAAAAAAAGTATGGCTACTGAGAATGTGCAAACATTAACACATGACATGTGATGTGAACCTACTAGATATCGACTTAAGAGATATTGTGTGTGAACCTTCTAATAAACTATTTCAACGATTTAAACATGGAGCAAAGACAACAATATCTGTAGTACACCTCTACAAAACTTGGCAAAGATCTTGTAGACCGTAGTTTATTTTTTATACAGAATAGGACGGCCTATCCTTTCGACATAATCCCTGCGTGACTTTTAAATCCCTTTTTCAAACCCTAGGGCTACAAACAGTATTGGACGCTCACAAACAAAAACACCGTGAAAGGGGCAATCGATTTTGTCTAACAGAAATTACATCTTTGATCGAGTGGTTGTGCGTAAACTTGAGAGATATCTACGTTTTTATTTTGACTGGAAAAGTGAATCTATCTTTGTGTTTGTCTGTTATTTATCAAGGTTAAATTGTAAAAACTAATTTGTTTTTCGATGAAAGAGATATATACATATATGAATATATTTCTTTTCGTTGTTAATGTAAACCGTGACAAATTACAATGAGGGCTTAAAATTATAGGGAGAGTAACAATGGGCGGCCATATTGCTAACCGCGGTCGTCTCTACAAACAACTTTTGGATGGATTCATTAGAGAAGAAGAAAATATACCCAGGTAATTCATGATGTACTTAATAACACAAATACCAAGAGATGATTGGTAACTTAAGAAAGACTTATGACCGAAGTCTCAAATGTTATTTATTTAAGCTTTCGGGTGAGGCTAAAAGCACCACCATCATCATCATATCAGCTGAGACACGTCCACTGCTGGACATAGGCAAACCCCCCCTGCGATTATGGCAAACGCCACAACGCTTAGCAGGCGGGTTGGTGATCACAGTGTAGCTGTTGCAATGCACAGAGAATGCTGTTGCTCATTCTGTGGTGAGTCCCTTAGTCACCTCTTACGACACCCACGGGAAGTGATGGGATGGTGCTATCTATTTCTGGAACAATATAACTATCGAAAGTGACAAGTTGAGAATGGAGCCCTAGATGTTGGAATTTGTTAAACGAGTTTTCAACAGCCAATCAATTTTCACTTGACTTCCATTTAATATGTGAAGCATCAATAATTTATTTCGACATACTGGAGGTATAGGGGAAGTAGTATTTCCAAGGGATATTGTGATTTCCTGTTACTGGGTTTTGTACATAAGAGGCGATAGCTCCATGTACGTTGAAAATACTGGTATTCAATAGCATCCGGTATCAGCCGGTCTCAATAACGTATTGTAACACCAGCGACTCACGCCAGTGCTTCTTATGATATTATTATAAAAATGAAACTATATTTGAGATTTGAACTTTAAAATATATTAGGCGTCTGCCTTCAAAGAACGTTGGTACCGGAGTCCCCTATAGAAAACAAAACATATTTTTACATTCCCATTTCAAATTCTTGTAGTTTTCGCCTGACGCTTCCAAAGGCTACCTTGTCTGCCAGAGACCTGGAGCCAAGGATATCCTCTTCACAGTATCTACCTTTAACCAACTTTCAAATTAGCCACCAACAGTAGCTGAAACGTCATGTTTGAAAGGCAAATATGACGTTTCAGCTACTGTTGGTAGCTAATTTGACAGTAATTGGTTAAAGGTAGATACGTTATTGAAACCGGTCGTTACACTGGATTCGACCCCAACATAGTTGAAAAGAGGCTAGGTAAATTGATTCATACTAGGCCTTGCACAAATGCGTACATTGAAGTGAGCCTTCTGCATTTGTGCAGTTATAACCAATCGGTGAACGCGTGACGATTGGCAAACGAAGCCGCCTTCTGAGAACGATCCTAGTTGGATGATCAGGCATTTTTGCGCAGACTTATTAGTCACCTCCTAGGTTTTGTTTACAAATAAATCAAAAATCTCCTGTGCTTCGCCGCGGGGTTTAATCTGATCTATTTGTAAGAATGTAGGATTTTGTTGTTTTTTCTTTTTAGCCACTTCTTAGATTTTTTTAAATATTACTATTGTTAGTCTCGCGTTTGACCACCTGGTGGTAAACGATGTGGTCAACGATCGAGCTTGCTTGCCGAGACATAACCTATTCACTCTTGACTTGACATAATTAAACATGTCTGCAAGACTGTGTTAACTTATCTATACCTACTAGACTATATAATATATGTCACCGGAAAATTGCAGACTCCGTAAGATTGTAATGCATCTTTATTAGATTATCATTTATCGATACATTATGAAAAAATCGTTTTGTATACAATAAATCTCATCCAAATTCAATAGTTTCCAATATATTTGTGTCTTATTAAGAAAAAATGGTTTACAATTTTACGGCGTTTGCAATTTTCCGGTGACATATACTTAACATATACTGATAAAATAAAACTTTTAATTAAATAAAGAGTTTGTTTGTTTGTTTGAACGCGCTAATCTCTGGAACTACCAGTCGGATTTTTGTATATGATAGCCACATTCATGAGGAAGGCTATAGGCTACACGGGAATGCGCGAACGCGTTAAACTAGCGCATAATCGTCTCCAGGGCGCGAAGCTTGACATAGTTACCGATCGCCTACCGACCGAATTCGGTCTATAAGTCCTAAGGCCGCCCGTACACGACCAATCTGGAACTCCATCCACGGATCAGGTCATTGATTTTATCGTGTCGTGAGTGTCGTCAGGGCCCCAGTCCTTGTCCCAGGATCATTGTGCCAATATTCATAAAAAACGGTTCGGCGACTAGGCGTCAATGCGAAACAAAGAAACTTACTTTCGCAATTATAATTTATAGGATATGATTGATTTTACGTTAACGACTAACAACGATTCTGCTGCAAGATAACTTATCAAAAGAATCTCTCTTTCTGTAATCGCCATGCAACACTAATCTCCATCACTATAGCAAAATATTCCAAAATCTCCACGGTACGCTGATAAACAACAATACACCATTCAAATATCGACATAAGAAATAGGAAAATAGATATCCCATGCGTTCTCCCCTGTATTTTCCATGCAAGCGCTCCCCCATCCTTTGACATAAAAACATCAGAAATGTGAGTCCCCTGGCATTCGGAACCGGGGGAGTTACATAATTAAACATTACGCTGTACAATACACAAATAATTGAAATATTAACGTGCTTGATGAAAGTTTAACAGGTAGAAGGGAAGTGGAGATTAAAAACAAGCAATTAAAAATGTTCCTACTTTGAACTTGTCAGCTTATAGTATCACTTCAACTAATATTAAAAATACGAAAGGATGTTAGGATGGATGTTTGTTACTCAATCACGGCAGTACGGCTGAGCGGATCTTGATGAAATTTGGCACAGAGGTAGACTATAGTATGGAATAACACATAGGATACTTTTCATCCCGGGAATATGTTCCCTTGGGATAATTTTCGACAATCACGAGGGCGGAGTCGCGGGCGGTAGCCGATTAAAAATAAAGCAAATTGGTTTTCGACCAGAGAATGCTCCATAATGGTCAAAACATATGGTTCTCAAATGTTTTCACCGTTACATTAATTGTATCGACCTAAAAAGAGACTTTGACCTCTGAGTTGGTTTCGGTGTATCTTATCAGGGTAGGGAAACACCGGCCTCATCTTGTAAAATTTGATGAAAAAGACTGACCTGTTAAAGAGCTATCCGTTAGATACCCATTTTCAAAATAAATATAATTAACTTAAATGTTTTCACGGGATAGATTTTTAGAAAGGCTCCTTTTGCCAGTTTGCAATATGTTTTTCTTGTTCTTCAGGTAAAATTTCAAAACTTAATTAAGTTTTGCCATTTTACAACAACAGTACTTAATGACATATTGTAACTGTTGATATTTAATGAAAATCTTTGTTTTTTATTATATTTTGTCAACAAGCAAAAGCTTAAAACATTATCGATAATGTTTCACATAATCGATTTTTGAATAAAGAGAGTGAAAACTGTCGATACGACGAAAAATCGATTATTTTTTACTATATCCCTATTTCTACCTATTGACCCACGGATTCTACAATCACATTCCCCTGGCCATACCAGGGGAATGTGATAGGCCTCTCCATGAAATCATGATGGCTATCATCACCAGAGTGATCAGAAAGGTTGCTGACCCAGGAACCAGTTCTAAGTGGTTCAAAACATTGTGTGATGAGTTCAATATGCTTTTAGTTACGCAAAAAATGCGTCAGCAAAAAGTAGGTATGACTTGAAACTGCTCACCACTAAAACACATGTTTTTTTTTTGTTCTGAATTTAATTATTAGAGTTCCAAACGTCCTTATGGAAAAACGAAACCCTTACAGGACCACTCAAAAAAAAAAAAAGTCAAAACGTTTATTTCAATTAGGCCATAAACGGCACTTTTGAACGTCATCGTTTACAGTTCAGTAAAATAATAATGTAACATTAATAAAGTGTCTCTACTGTCCATTCGGAAAGGTAGATTCTTATGGAGAAGAACGGACAAGAAACTCCATAGTTACTCTTTTTAAATAATGATTTTACAAAATTTGGTATACAAAAATTAATTTAATATTATGTGAGGACGATGCACCCAGAGTATGCTACTTAAACACTCTAACGTCTGTCTGTTTTCGAATCGTGCAGTGACTTTTCAATTGAAAGGGCTCAGAAAGGGTATCAAAAACATTGTTTTCATAATTGAAAAATCAATAAAATTTAGAAAATAGATGAGAATTGCCATTCCCCTCTTATCTCCGAAGCTTCTGAGGGTTTTTTTTTTTTAAGTATGGAAAATCATGAAATGACTTCTTCCGCTCTGGGTGGAGCGGAAAGGCGTGTCAGACTCTTACTGACTAAAACCCATCCGTGTTCCTTCTAAAGCCCTTTGCGTTCCAGGGCCGCGGTGACTCTTTCGAGCAAATTCCGCAACCCTGGCAGAAGCTACTGAGGCTAAGAAAATTATTATTTGCTAACACGATTGATTTGATTACAGGAAAATCTATAAGAAGAACAAGGATTAAAAAAAGTTGTTCGGAACCCTTTGCGCGCGAGTCAGACTCGCACTTGGGCGGTATTTTTTCCTTCCGCCCTTTGATTTTATTAAGAGCTGTTTCCAGAACCGTTAAAAAGCTCATTCCTTTTTATTATCCGATTACCAAAATACCCAAAGGGAAGGTGATTCTCAATTCAACGCACATGTTAGTCATTTCTTTCACTGTAATAATGTAAACACGAATAATTCACTTTTCTTTAAGGATTTTATGCAGAAAATATTCAGTTAACTTAAGTTTCAAGAACTAAAATATGTTCGTAGATAGTACTATCATAATTCAAGTTGTAATTTACATAAGAAACAATATTTTAAGCTTCAATATTCTCCCAAAAACAAATCCGTTTTTTTTTCCTTAGCCTATTGTGTCCCACTGCTGGGCAGAGGCCACCCCCATATCCTTCCAGACATTCTTTTCTTGCACCACCTCGAACCAGCCTTCGCGGTGTGGATCCAGATCATCTCGCCACCGCTTTCTGGGCCAGCCTCGGCGACGCCGTAAATCCTCTGGCACCCATTGCGTGGAGACTTTTGCCCAGCGGTCACTATGCTTGCGGCTGGTGTGACCCGCCCAGTCCCATTTCAGCCTGGCATCTTTTTTGCCCACGTCAATGATACCCGTTTTGGAGCGCAGCGTGGTATTCCGTACTCTATCAATTCTTTTTAAACCTAGAATACTGCGCTCCATTGCCGTTTGACATACCCCAAGGCGGAACTTTTGCGACTCGGTGAGTGACCAGGTCTGAGCACCGCCCGTTTACTAACAAGAACTTCGACATCCATTATTCCATACTATTAATAATTTTCACCTGCAGCCATTATTTTCTTTTTAATGAAACTGCAGCACTTATAAACTCTTATAGAATGTTTATGATTAAATTCTTGCTTATAAAATAAATTGGTAAGCAAATGTAAGGCATTGTATTCAAATTGGCAAACAAAGTGGGTTTATAGACCGGTTTATTTTCTTTTATCTTAGAATAAAAACCAAAGTGGATTGAAAAGGTAAAAATTCTCCTTTTACTGTGGGATTTTTAACCGACTTCAAAAAAAAGAGGAGGTTCTCAATTCGGTTGTATTTTTTTTATGTTTCTACCTCATAACTTCGTAATTTCTGGACCGATTTGAAAAATATTTTTTTCATGTGAAAGGATATACGTTGAAAGAAAGAAAGAAAGAAAGAAAAATGTTTATTTGGGACTCGCACAAGACTAACAAACCAGTAAAATAACATTAAAAACTAAACAGTATAATAAAATAATTTGTTGCGATTAGTCCCAAGATTTTTTATCCAAATCGGTTCAGTCATTTGGTTTTTGAAACAAAATATCTGAAGGAAATAGAAAATATATCATCGAAGTAAACGAAATTGCGTGTTTTGCTTTCCTGTGACTTTCCAGTGGTGTTGTTAGGTGGTGGTACCACTAAAAAGTGTTAAATAAAAAACTTTCAACAATTTACAGGGTGTGCATTTTTTCGGTCATTCCCTACACATAAACACTGCGTTAAAAAATACTATGTCTATACTCAAACATTTTTTTACAAAAAAATACAACCGACTTCCAAATAAAAAAAAACTGCAAGTATAAAATAAGTCGGTGTTTTTGGTTTCTTTGTACTTTAACACCGACTTCCGAAATTAAAGTTATTTTATACTTTGTAGTTTTTTTTATTTGGAAGTCGGTAGTATTTTTTTGTAAAAAAATGTTTGAGTATAGACATAGTATTTTTTAACGCAGTGTTTATGTGTAGGGAATGACAGAAAAAATGCACGACCTGTATATTGTTGACGTTTCTGGCAAAAATAAACTAAAACAATATTCATTTGGTTTTGCAGCTTGCACCTCTGCTTACCCGTTTTTAACATGAACTACATAATTCCTTATCGTCAGGTGCGACATAATCAAATTATAAACGTAGAATATGAATGGTATGCAAGTTCACTTCGATTTTTTATCAAAAGAAAATCAATTATACAGTGTGTGTTTCAAGTTGCTGCACGTGATAAAAGTGGACATACACACGTTCTGTATTTAGGAAAGAAATCACTCCTATTTCTAATCCCATAAAGCCTACTTTCTAATGCAAGGAAAGTCTTGACGATGCAACAGAGGAAATGCAACTCTATTTTTTAGCTTAAAGGGTTTGGTTTCAGTTGTCAAGAGGTTGACTTGAGTCTAAATGCTTTACGAAAATGTTCGGTATTTTAATAATGTGTAAACTAAAGGGGGAAATGTATTAAACATGTGTAATGTAAGTATTCGATTCTGTCTAATGGTGTATTGCTTTTTGCGAGAAACCCGCAATGTTTATTATTGGTATCTGGCTCTCCGATGGGACCGTTACTTCGATTTGTCAGTTAGGTTAAGTATGTGGTTGGATTGGTTCGTATATCGAGAAACGAGGAGCTCGCGGCAATTTTTTTTTTTTGAGATGAGTTTGCTCTTGACTCTAGTCTAGGTCATAGATGACAGAGACAAAGTCGACGATGGAGCGAGCTTACCCAGAAGAAGCCAGTAAAATAATAAAAGCCGCACGGGTAAAACTTCGTGGTTAAGCTACGCTTGCCGAGGTCGGTCTGTGGATGGGTGACCATCCATTAGATAAGCCGTTGGTAACGCCTGCAATTTGACATACTGGTATCTGATTTTCAGAAAACCTGACACCAGTCTTGCCAAGCGGTTTCGTATTACCCAGTTACTGGGTTGTAGAGGCTAGGCCAAAACACTGGTATTCAGCTTCATTCGGTTTGACTGGAAGCAACCCCAACATAGTTGGGGAAGTGCTGGGCAAGGTAAAACATTCGTTTTGCTTATGACTGGTTGTGACCAAACTTCTATAGAAAGGCTCGTTTACTTAATGTGACTGGGAATGTCAGCTAGTTACTGTGTAGACAAAGCTATATAAATATCATACACTTAATGAGAAGAATGCTTTTCTATGTCATTTACCACTAACTTGTTTTAATCAGTTATTGACCAATTTGAGTACATAAGTTGAAGAAGAAACACCAAATTCACACACTTATCTCAAAGAACTTCAGATATACTGACCGGTCTTCAATTCGTCCGCTATGTGCTACAGGTATATTGTCATACCTATGTAATTGTCAGAAAATAATGAAAACCGACAAGGGCACGTACAAAATTAAGCCCAAGCAAGCCCAAGCACAATTAAGCAAGCGCAAAGGGAACACGGATGGGTTTTAGTCAGTAAGAGTCTGACACGCCCTTCCACTCCACCCAGAGCGGAAGAAGTCATTTGATGATTTCCCATCCTTAAAAAAAAACATATTTGTGTGATTGTGGCACAATAATGTTGCCCGGATTAAAAAAATATGATTCTAATTAGTCTGTCAGTTAGATTATCGAGAAATATTGGAAACGTATTTTTTATTTTATCAAATATTATAATACCCTGAAAACGCCGACAAGGGCACGTACAAAATTAAGCCCGTACGTATTTATTCGTACTACTTAAAGAAGGGTATAGAATTGTCACTACCATTGCATAAACCCATTCGTCTATAATAGACCAAGATAACCTTGCAAACCCTTCTAACTTCCCACGGACACCATCATTTAACCCAAATCTAATCACTGTTGTATAAAAAAACCCCATAAGACACAATAAATAATATTCATTGACAGTACACCTACAAGTTAGTATCAAGTATTCTGTCCAAAAGACGCAATGTATACTAACGTATCCGAAAAGAGGGTATGAAATATCCACAGGGTTCGGAATCGCCGCGCACGCATCAACGACGCCATTTCTCAAGTTACCTGTGCAAGGAGAACTTAGATCGAGTTTCGGTTGTCATTTCCATGATAGCTGGAAAAATTTTCTTCGTTCACACAAGGCCAAGAACAACCACCTAAAGTACCACCTCCCAGACTACATGAAACACCACGAACATTTGACACTTGGACTTAAACTGCAGTGGCCTTTATGGAAAGCACTCCATCGGTTGCGCATCCACGTAGGCCGCTGCAAACACAAATGAAGTTTTATGGACCCATCGGTTACCCAATGTTAAGGCTGTGCCCCTGTTCATAACATGAGCTACACGTTGGAGAGACCCAAGTGCCACCGATGCGACAGTAAGATAGATTTCCAAAATATATTGGACACGTATTTTTTCTTTTTTCACGTAAACAAGAATGAAGACGATACAGTGCGTTGAAAACACGCATCACGTCACGTCCCTGGTAAAAATTGTAAGACAGTCCCCCAAAACGCCCGTCACCACTTCCTAGTGTTTTAGCTGGAAAGAATAAGTGGCACAAAAATCTCCCCAGCAACACATCTGTCTGTTAAATTTAACAGTGTCACTCTCTAACATGCTTGGTCTATATGAACATTTTGACAATACCGACTCTAGCAGTGACCGACAAGTGGTCTCTATACTCTATGGAAGTATCCAACGTGACTTTTCCCACAGACCACAGTAACAAGAATTAGTTACACACAAACAGACACATGTCAAGGTGACAGGTTCATTGACGAATTTGATGATACCTCCAGTGTATTGTGAAATATTAACAATGGCCGAACAGTTTACGGTAATGACCCTAAAACAAAAGTAATCATTACCATTATTTTATACGATTGTATTTGTGTGGACATCTATTTCTGGATATTGCTTAAGTGATATATTTGACATGTAAGCGACAAAGATTAATACTTGGAATCTGTTCATAAAGTTATGGTCACTTAATTAGAGTTAAGACAACAGCATCAAACATAATTTTAAAGAAAACAATAGAAGAAAACTTACTTATTGACAGTTCGGAACGGTTAAGAATGTCAGGATTAGAGAACAGTTGAAATATTCCTTGTTCTTGTACTTAAATTTAATGACACCCATAATTAAACCACACGGCTAATATGTAAACCTACTTACCAGAAAGCAGCCATACTAAACTTGACAGAATTAGAGACTGAGGAAAATTTTTCAAACCACCAAATATCTTCTTGAAACTGAAATAAGACACCTCCTCTTTGAAAAACTTAAGTTAAATATTGTGTGAAACGTCCAAATCTTCCCACTCAAAAAATGATGGATGAGAAACTTTGAATGAACTGTTGAACAAAGAGCCAAAACATACCGCCCACACTCAAACCGAAGCCGTATCAAAACTCCATTCATTCATTCGTTCAAGATTAAGGCACAAACACCTTTTATGCGCGGAGTACACGAATTTTCACGAATAAAAGTAACACGGAGCAATCGAGTTTATTTAGCTGGTGTAATTGTGTTATGTACACCCCATTTGATACTAATTCGATCCGCCGCCCTACAAGAGTGAATGAGTGGGACGAAACTAGAATACGTCTTTGAGATTTCTCTTGTACTTACTTCATATGTGTCAGACGTAGGGTTGTCTCATATGATCGTCTTTTGCCGGTGTGAAGGTGACCTTTTCTTTTATTTTAACCTTTGAAATTCAGTGTTAGTCCCGTTAAGCCTCCTCAGATCTGCCAGGGTTGCGGAATTTGTTCTAAAAAGTCACCGCGGCCCAGAGGGGCTACTCTCTAAACCAGTAGTCCGTAGTTTCAGGCTTAGTTGGGGGCGTATTCTACTCCGTTTTAACACGATTTGACAGTTACATGCAGCGTCTACAGCGGCAACAGGTAGACGCTTGAAATATTCACAGAATATTTAGTTATATACTCACTTTAAAAATAAAGAATTAAATTAAAAAAAAAACAAATATTTAAAGGGCCCCCATACAACAAAAGTGATTTTTTTGCCGTTTTTATAGATAATGGTACGGAACCCTTCGTGCGCGAGTCTGACTCGCACTTGGCCGGTTTTTTTAAAACATGCTTTGAGTTGTGAAAACCACAAATTCGTTGATTGTATTCTTGCAAGCAATGGTTAAGATGTCTGTCCGCATTGAGTGATTTAGGAAACTCTTAAACGTCTTTTTTAGACTCAGTTGTCAAAAAAAAAAGATTCATGAGTTTCGTCTTGTGTGGTCAGGTTTTATTACAGTCTTGTTTACTTACAAAAGTATTTTTAGTTAAGGTATAAGATTATTATAAATAGCATAAACCACGATTTGACCCTTTGGTCGCGTTGCCAATAATCGTCACGGTTGGCGCTTAGAAGAACGATATTGCAGTTTTTTATCTAATTCTATAGTCGCGAATTTGATCAAAATCATGACTCCAAATGAGGTCCATTCTCTGAAGAAAATATGAGAAAATATTTATACAACTTGACTGCATTTTAACTCCAGAGGGTAGTTACTGTGTTGTGAAGGTGAGATAGAAAATAGCTACATGTAAAATACAAATTGCGATATAACCGAAATATTCCAAGCATGCCTTGTTGTTAAAAGTGAAGACCAACTGGAGTCTGAGGGTCGAAAGGTTGGAATCGCGCCACATCAACTTTACGTCGTTCGTGGTACGAGTTCCAACCCACCATCTAGACCTTAAAGTGGAAGCGCCAGGGTAGACCGCGAAATTCAAATTTTCTTATGTATTTTGCAAGTCAGTGTCAGGCTGTATGTTGAACAAAATATGATTCGCGACCGTAACTCGTATTTATTTACGGAATGATAATCATTAAAAGCATCAATACAACCCTCTAAGTTCATTTAACTCGATTGAATGGTTATTTCATAAAAAAAGTCACTCAATCGAGTTACATTAATGATACAACCTGTATTGATGATTTTAATTATTATAACTCAGTAAAGCCATATTTGTTACGGTCGCCAATCGTTTCTTTTATCAAGATACAACCTGACACTGACCTGCAAAATGCGAAAAACGTTTAAAAATTTGAATTTCGCGGGCTACCCTGGCGCTTTCACCTTAAAAGAGGACTTTTGGGCGAAAGGTGTCGTATTTCGACGTTTTCGAGGACGCTTACCACGCAGCGAAACACGACGCCAACAATGTTACGCGTTTAGTTATAGTTTTAATAAGGTTTATTAATATGTATTAGTTTATTGTGGTTTAAGATTATTTTGTGTATTGTATCTATGGGCCTCAGTAGCCTGATAATATTATGTATTTATATATATATTTTTTTTCGTTTATTTTTTTCCTCGGCGAGCCGGGAAGTATTGATGGCACGGGCCTAAGCCTAGTGTTCATTAATTGGGACAAGAGTCGATGCAGTAGTATGTGTGATAGATGGGCTTGTATGAGTGTAGATGTCTTGGTGCGGGTTATCAGGTTCACATTGTAGGAACTTTCTTACTAGCATGCACGTGTTTAATATCACTTCTTTTTGCAGTTATTGGTAAGTGCTTGAAGGTAGGTTTAAAGAATTAAGGGATTGTTGAAGTTGTTTGGGTATGACTCCAGTTGTATATTATTAAGTCCGCCTATGTACAGATGCCAGCACATAGCTACAACAATCTGTCAAATTTCTTTTATTGATTTTCAACTTTATCGCTGAAACATTAGGTTCAAGGTTGATTGGGAAAATTTGACAGTTTCGTGTAGCTTTATGTGTAATTTAAATAAATAAAGGACTAGGCAGATAAACTGATAAAATGTTTACTACACATAACCAGCTCATAATTACCGATTCTATCTATTATTATATTTCTAGTTGTCATATAAATATCAGTCCATTGACCATTATGGGACCACAGGCTTCGCTGGCACGTGCGCTTCGCGACCAAAATGAAACAATATTGTACGTAACCCTTCAATGCGGGTGGAATGTTCAATTTTTGCGTGGGCCGTCAACGGCTCGTTTTATTCTGCGGCCCGTTTTATTCTGTAGCTCGTTTTATCAGGGAGCGAATGAAAAGCGTTTCCTGCGAACTTGTGCCTCGTGGATACCAGTTCTGACTGGAATTGTTGGTTGGTAGCTGTTGGGAGTTTTTGATTAAATGTTTTCTGGTAGGTTTATTTTAGTTTAGTTTAGGGTTTTTTTTTAAGGAAAATTGAAATCATCAAATGTCTTCTTCCACTCTGGGTGAAGCGGCAGGGCGTGTCAGACTCTTACTGACTAAAATCCATCCGTGTTCCTTCTAAAGCCCTTTGCGTTCCAGGGCTACGGTGACTCTTTCGAACAAATTCCGCAACCCTGGCAGGCTCTGGCCCTAGCGGGCCCTGTCTCCTATGCTGATATCTCTTTGAGGCGCGCGTGGAACAAAACGCGTCATCGACCCGGGCCTGGTTGTGAGCGGATAGCGAGCCACCCAACGCTCGCCATCCGCAGGCCCGCGCCTACGGAGTTTAGTTTAGGCTAGGATGATTATTTAGTAGGACAGTTTTTACCGATGTGGTATCATTGAGATCAGGAGCTTTTTTCAACTTATTGACCCTTCTATAAGGTTTCTATTAAAGAACCAAAATAAATAAAGTTTCTAAAAATAATGAAAAAAATAGGCACTTTAACTAAATGGCTATGGCTAAATTTTTAAGAGTTATTTTAAAAAGGTCTATTTTCGGAAACCTTTTATTTTCGAGTTGCCAGTTAATCCTCGTTTTGATAACGCTATCTGAACTTCTGCGAACAAGCGAACATGTCGTCATGTTAATTGGTAACATTCGCGTATATTTTTATTAAACGCACACAAACAAAAATGGCCCTTTAAATATTTGCGAAAAGCCCCTATCCTTTGGTGTAACAGATTCTAATTTTGCATCCCACCAATTAAAACTCAACTTTATTTTTTAAAGCTTAAGTTTGAATTTTGAATGGATAGGCGTGTTGTTAAAACACATTACTTTTTACACCAGGAAAAAATTATCAGGTCGGAGTTTAGAATATTATCGTAACTGGCTCCCTTTTTGTCGAAGGGGGTCAAATGCGCCTTATTTCCTGGGTGTTAGGGGTGGTCCGTAAAATCGTAAACATGCAAACTTTTTTTCAACCGCCAGGGTCAATAATGCGGTCGGCAAACGGAAGGGTTAAGTGGTTCCGTAGCACGAAAAATCGTTTTAAAAAATAGAATTTTATTTTTAACCCTCCTCGCGATATCGAGGCTGTGAATCTTGAGGTTCTATGTTCTATCTCCAACCAAAATAAAATGATATCATCCTCCCTTGGAAACAGATGGGTACCGCGCGGGAATTGAACCCACGATCATATCGTAGCATAGACACCACTCGCTTAACCATCCTAATTGAAACTGCGGAATTTGTTCGAAAGAGTCACCGCGGCCCTGGAACGCAAAGGCAAACGCAAGGGCAAGAAGGAACACGGATGGGTTTTAGTCAGTAAGAGTCTGACACGTCCTTCCGCTCCACCCAGAGCAGAAGAAGTCATTTGATGATTTCCCATCCTTAAAAAAACCCCAGTTTTCTTATCCTGACATTCGGTACAAAAAATCTTCACTACTAAGCAATAACACAGTTCGATCATGTCCACTCTTACGCTTTTACGAGCCATAAATAATGCAATAAATTATCATACAATACATAATAGTAATATTTATTATCAACTGCATACTTGCAATTTTGATGTCATGAAAACAAGATAACTACTTAAATTCTGTCCAAGTCTGTCCGAACATTGAACACTGGTGGCCAGAAAATGCGGACGGGAAAATCCTTAATGCACATAATTATGCACGTGTAATGCATGCCAACGGTTAATTTTGTCACGAAGTGTAATATATCACAATAATGCTGTAATGATGTTAATAAATCCAAAAGAATGCTAACAGACTCTATGGTTTAAAAAGCGTAGTACTATTCCATTGGTGAATTCCTAATAAATAATTTAAATAAATAATAATTAGGTATGGTCCTTGTGTGAGTCAAATGTCCGATTTATTTAAGCTCAATTCTATTTAATGGTAATAATAATATATAATTTAAATGGAATAATAATTTTCATTTAAAAAATCATAAGTATTAAATGTATCCAAAATTTGGATGCCTATTAAACATAGCGATTCTGACATTAGAATAAGATCTTATTATATTGTACCTATGTTTTACAAATGAATAATTTGAATTTAATTGAATGCAATATGTGCATTGTATATTATAATTTATTTTTTACCTCTTCACGTCTTAACCAATGATAAGATTTAGATGAAATTTGGCACATGGGTAGATCATTTCCTGGACATAGGATACTGTTCATCCCAGGAGTCCAGGAGTATGTATGGGCGAAGTCGCTGGCTTACACTTATTACGAATTTACATATATAAGTAAATGAATTTTGCAGTACCTTATTGCAGTTTCATTTTCCTTATTATACTACTTCTGCAGCAGAATAATAATAAACATAATAACGTGTGCAATTACAAGTGAAACAGACACTTTCACTCATATAAACTAAAGACAACGAAAAAACGCTATCAATAGAAACGGTTATGCAATCATCGTACAGTCAGCACATCAGTGCGAAAATCACCCTTACTGCAACGACATTAAGTCCTGTCAATTAGAAATAGGGATGTTGGACGTTGGGTTAAAAAAAGTATGATTCTATTTAGTCCGTCAGTTAGATTATCGAAGAATATTAAATTACTACTACTTATTTTTTTATTTTATCAAATTAATGAAAAAAATACGAAGATAAAACGCATCAAGAAAAAGAGAGGGGGATCGTCACTTTCCAGTAAAAAGTGTACTTGTAAGTGACGTCACACGAGTTTTCAACGCACTGTATCGTCTTAATTTTTTTTTTTTACGTGACCAAAGAAAAAATACGTGTCCAATATATTTGGAAATCTATCTTACGGACTAATTACATTTTTCAGTGAAATACCCTATTGTTAATATTAACTTAAGTCCTCTACAATAATGGGTTTAGGATGCTGATGGCGTTGCCGCGATACTGTAGTACGTTAGGGATGTTTGCGGAGGCCAACACCGACTGCTTTAGGGCTATCGTGCGCAAGAGAGTGGCCTCCCTGATGTGTCGTGTGCGGAGCAGCCCTAATGGCCTTCTAAACACCGTAACAGAAAAGGTGGAGTGTCCTATTGTGCTGCACTGGAATAAGGCGCATAGTTCTGGTGCTGTTCTATTTAACCTTTTGAACGCCACTGTCACGTATAGGTGACAAGCAAGCGCGTGCCCTGTACGCCAAACGTCACAAATACGTGACAAAAAGTAAGGTAAATTTGTGGCTTGGCGTTGGGGGCACGCCGATGCGTTTATGCTCTGGCGTTCAAAAGGTTAATGTAAGATAAGTTAATAAGTAGTATTAAGGTACTAACATAGTTAGCCTTACTAATGATTTTATATGGAATTATGTTCTGAAATAAATTATTATTATTATTAAGTGTGATTGACTGCACCTTATCTCCAGATGCTCTTTTGTTGATATCTTCACAAGTTTATGTTATTCTTTGAATTTTAAACCTTATGTTGGGCATAAAACTAATATAACGTAACGACTATGGCGCAATTATTGCACACCTACCGCTATACTTTCAATTAGAGCATCGCTTATTAGCTTATAAACACAGAGCACGGAATGTGAAGAGCTCGTGGCTAAGTAATTACAGACGCACGGGGCGCTAGCTGAGGTGGATCGGTGACCGTCTATTATAGATCGAAGCTCCTCTTTCCTCACCCGTTAAGCGTGGTGGTCGGAAAGCAGAACATCTGACTCCAGTCTTGCCAAGGAATATTTAAATTTAGATCAATTTCAATTTTAGGTCTTCTTTAAAATCCTGTTAAAATTTTTGATAATAAATTTATCCAATTTTATTAAGTATAACAATTTTTTTATCTGGTTTATTTATTATGATAATCGCTCGCTCTTTACCCTTTCTATTTCTTCTAAAAAAAAGTTGAAAACCCTAGTCGCGAGCCGTCAATTCCTATGTGACACTTTTTTTTTTAAGGAAATCATCAAATGACTTCTTCCGCTCTGGGTGGAGCGGGAGGGCGTGTCAGAATCTTACTGACTAAAACCCATCCGTGTTCCTTCTAAAGCCCTTTGCGTTCCAGGGCCGCGGTGACTCTTTCGAACAAATTCAGCAACTCCTATGGCACGCTTAGGTTTGTATGAAAAGGTTTGACAATGCCGTCTCTAGCAGTGTCCGGTGAGACGTTTCCATGCTCTGTGGTCTATAACGAGGGTATTTTCTTTATTGAATTAAGAAGATATAATCTACCGCTTATAGAAAGCAATTTACACGGTTAGGCAAACGATTGTTAGTGCCGAACAGCTTGTATTTTTTAACCGACTTCAAAAAAAGGAGGAGGTTCTCAATACGGTTGCATTTTTTTTTGTTTGTTACCTCATAACTCCGTCACTTATGAACTGATTTGAAAAATTCTTCTTTCATGTGAACGGAAATACGTTCCGATTGGTCCCATATCCTTTCCAGTGGTGTTGTTAGGTGTCCCCGAGTTTAGTACCACTAAAAAGCGAGAAAAAAAAACTTTTTTACAACAAAAAAACAACCGTCTTCCAAAAAAACACTACAAAGTATAACATAACTTTAATTTCGGAAGTCGATGTTAAAATACGAAGAAACAACCAAAACACACCGACTTCAAGTTTTTTTTTTGGAACTCGTTTAAATTTTTTTGTAAAAAAGTTTTTTTTATATCATAGTGCATGGCTGTTAAAAGTCCATTCTCTTATCTGAGGACATGACAGTGTCTTCTCTAAGTCGAGCAAATTTGGAATGGACTCGCTTGCCTAGAAGTAACCTATTTACTCCTCACTTAAAGAACCCAGGTTGTAGCTATCAGGAAACACAGACTCAGGGAAAGTATTCCCTAAGCGTTTGAAACGTTTCCTGTTTTGTCGCCTTAATATTGGGGTGATTTAGATTTTTTTTTTAAATTAAATAAATTTTAGGTGGTTCGAAGTTCACCGGGTTACCTCCTTTAAGAGAGTTTGTCTGTTACGCTTTAACGCCTAAATCGCTGAACCAATGTTGATGAATTTTGCCCATAGAGAGATAGATTAGACGCTGGAGACAGTTATAGGCTACTCGCGTTTATATGGAATCTAAACATATAAACGCGAGTAAAGCCCTAGGCTGAAAACTAGTCTACACTAATATTTTAAAGAGGAAAAATTTGTATTTTTGTGTGTGTGTTTGTTTGTAATGAATAAACTCAAAAACTACTATGGCGATTTCAAAAATTCTTTCACCATTGGAAAGCTACATTATCAGCGAGTAACACAGGCTATATTTTAAACCCGTATTCCCACGGGAACGGAAACTACGCGGGTGAAACCGCGTGACGTCCGCTAGTATATTTTATCAAGGCGATGGCCGAAATGACCGCCACTATTTTATTAAGGCCTACCAAGTCGGCAAAATGTCAAGCACGTAACCTAAAGGCAGTCAAATCGTCAGATCAGCGTTTAGATATAAATAGGCAGTTGTTTTACGAGTTGCATAATGAGGATATCAACCTAATCTCCGTCTAAAGGACCGCGTACACTTGTTGATACGCACGCAGCGACTGTTTTACAATCTTTTATTTAACTTGCACCGTTCGTATGTGTATGTAAGTTATTCGTCACTATTTTCAAACCATTTTTAGACCATTTGTTGGTATCCGATTGAGCTGAAACTTTGCATACACCTGTAGTTGGTGACAATACAATGTGTAATACTCAATATTGTAATAACTTCAATATGGCCACCGCTCCAAGATGGCGGATTACATATTTCTTCTCACTCCTCTTTATATGGGTATCAAATGAAAGGGCTTGAAGAGTTGAAAACGATAACGTTATTAACATCACACTAAATTAAATATTGCCGCCGCTCCAAGATGGCGGATTACATTTTTTTAAACCCCTAATATGGATACCAAACGAAAGGGCTTTAAGTTAAAAGTTTGTTTAAAAAAAAACATGTTTTTAGGACAATTTATTGAATGAAAAAATCTAATTAGTCCGTCAGATAGATTTCCAAAAAATATTGGACGCGTATTTTTTCTTTTTTACCGTAAACAAAAAATGACGAAGATACAGTGCGTTGAAAACTCTCGTGGCGTCACTACGATAGTACAATTTTACTAGCGACGTGACGTCACCAGCCCCTCTTTGATGTGCTTCATCTTTATAATTTCCAGCGATTTCAAATGGCAAAAAATACGTGTCCAATATTTGTTTGAAAATCTAACGAACGGACTAAATAGAATTATATTTTTTCTACCTAGTAAAATAACCCTATCCTCCTATTCGAAGCGGTATTATACGGTACCTGTCGATGTGGCAACACTTAAAGTTGTTGCACTTAAAGTGCAAGCCTTTGTCCAGCAGTGGACGTCTTTTGGCAGAAATAATGATGATGATAGTGATGGTTTATGACCGACCACAAAACCAATGTAAAAACCCCACAACAGTGAAGAGAACAAAATCACACAAATAGAAAAAGACGCCAAAAAAAAGTTAACGATCTAGATTTATTACTGAAAAGACAAACTGCCTCTGACTTCCAATAAGAATATTTAAGTCGTAAAAATAGTTTTATCATAGTATTATAAAAATGTGGCTGAACTCGAGCCAGATAGCGTAGTAGGTACCTACCGACTATACCTACCTACACGTGTAGAGATAGGAAAATTAAATGTATTACTAATTTACAAAATAAAATAAACCTGTTAGGTATTTATCTACAAGTCTCGGTTGAATAGGCTTCGTTTGGACCATCGTCTACTGCAGTGTTTCCCAATCATTATTCTACCATGGCCCGGTAATTTACACACTGCCCCTTCGTGACCCCCTTAATACTTTTAACCCCCCCTCCTCCCCAGCTAGTTACATCAAGTAAACTAATACACAGTATTTATTGTTATTAGGTGTATGTTTATGTTACTATTAAAAATGTTTTACTAATATTTCGGTATCACCTATTTAGTGCTATTTTTAAAACAAGGCGGGAATTCTGCGACCCGGTATTGTATTTTGATGGCCCGGTACCGGGTCGCGACCCACCAAATGTGAAACGCTGGTCTACCGCATCATCGCATCTAGTGCATAAAGTTTTAAAATAAATAAATAAATTTGCTAATATCATTTGCATTACCTAATGTTAGTATGTATTAAAATGGTGTTTTGTGCAAATCAACCAAAAATGTTTTAAATTACTAAAAGAGAACAAACAAGCCAAAACTAAGTGGTTACCTTGTATGTCCTTTAAAGTAGATTTCAGCGATAATCGATTCTGAAAATTCTTTACAATCATAATTTCTAGTTGACTGATAACTTGTATTTGCAGTTGTTAGCTACAAACATAAATCTATACTAATATAAAACAGCTGAATAGTTTGTTTGTCTGTTCGTTTGAACGGGCTTATCTCTCTATCTCTCTCTCTTTTGTGCATGATAGCCACATTCATGATGAAGGCTATATTCTCTAAGGCACACAAAGACAATACAACATTTGCTTAAACAAACTTCTTAACACCTCTTCCTCTGTAAAAACCGGTTGCCATTACCATATTCTTCTTTGTCTATTAAGCCATTTAACGTAGCAACCGTCGATTTTCGGCAGACTTCCGGGGGGCACAACCTTCGGATCAACCTCAAGTGAACCAGACAGACGTATTGAGGTTGCGAAATCTAAACACGGAAAACGATTCGCCATAACTTTACGGTTTAGGAAAAGAACAAGGTAAGATTACACTATTAAGATAAAAAAGTTACAAGAAAAAAAAATTGATTGAGCCATAAATTCCGAAATAAAAATATAATAAAGACAAGGCGTTGGTTTACGAAAATGAATAAACGTTAGGGCCTACCTCACATTCATTACTTTTTGGTAAAAGAAGAAGAGCCAATAACTCCTAACTGCTAAAATCAATGATTTACACAAACTGGAAGAAAAAAATAATTCTTGAGATGTTGAAAAGTAATTAGTATATTAAATTAGTTAATAACCATTTCACATCATACATGGGAAAAGGGTCAGTTAAAAATGTGAAAAATTAATCTCTCGAAAAATGTCAGAGGTATTAGCACTTCACCGTTGATATCCAGTGTCTCGGGCCAGACTGCTGCAAACCAACCACAATCGGGATATCATCATCTTCCTGTCCTCGTCCCAACCTTACACTATACAAATAAAAGTCCTGACTCACTGACTGACAAACAATGCGTAGCATAAACCGATGGACGCAGGGACTTGTAACTGTGAGCGTGTCTTGTATTACATAATAAACATGTTTTGCTCATCCTCTTCAAATAATTCACTGGACGCCTTTAAAGGCACCGATACTAAAAGGCTACCTACTCACAATTATCTGACCACTGCCCACAAGGATTAACCTAATTAATCTACGCCTTTGTTTATATTACTAACCAGCAAACACCAAACAGATTGACAACCTCCTTTAAAAAACCTCACAAAAATACTAACACACATTTCATAGATAAAATCAGCTAGAACCCCTACTGTTTGACATTGACATAACTAGCATAGTTCTAAATTCAGCAAAAAATCCCATTCAATTCGATCCAGCAGGTCTTAAGAAATACAGTGACAGACTCATGAACAAATTGCCTTTCACCACACACGGTGAATCTAAATAAATGTACCAGCCGTACATGGGAAGATAATAAAATGAGGAATGTGGCTTTACTGGCTATCTCCGAAGGCGATGTAGGTACTTTCTTCTACACCTAGGTTATCAGTGAGATATTAGATCTTAGTGGGTTAGGTAGGAATGTATTGCTGATTTAAATTGCAACTAAAACTGAAGTGGAAAAAGAATAAAATGGATCGAGGAAAAAACTAAGAGCCTGAGATGAAACTTAACAGATACGAAAAGAAAATTTTAGTGGAACAATGGATTAGCCAAAAGTGTTATTGCGATGACTATTCTTTATTAGTCATTGAAATATGTAGCTGTAGTAGGCATTTTCAAAATATCAACAGTGACTTAACTTCTAACACAGTTTGAAAAATTAATAACAGCGTCGCAGACGCTCTGCATCCGGTTCAAACAATAAATTAAAAATCTACGCAAAATAATCGTTGCCAGGACTAAAAACTAGCCAAGCTAACGACAAGCCAGAAATTTCACAACCCCTGTCCCACCCTGAACAGACCAAAACCGACTTAAACAACCAACCAATACTGAATGAAATCTTTAATACCTAGCCTAGCTTTCTTCCATTCACTATCAACGCTGGAAACATTACACCAGCTCCACATTTAGTACGCAAAGTTTCGGGAAATATCGTCCCAAATCGTAACGGTCAACCTTGAAATTTTCGAGCGTGCCGAGCCCAGTTGCTTAGCGTGTAATCGGCTGACGTCAAGACCTAGGTTGTGGCAACGACCCGACAAGGCCAAGCCGGCCGTTTACGACGCCATAGGAGTTTTATTCAAGCTGTTGTGATGCGGCACTGGTATTTTTTTTTTCATTTTCAAGGTCTGTTCTGGTGGTGGCATTCGTGGTGGTTGTGTATCATCCATGTATATCATTTTCTGTATGGTGTCGGATGTGGGTCTTCCTGAGGGTGTCGTAAGAGGCGATTGACGAACTTACCAGAGAATGGGCATTCTCTGTGGTTCTGTGCATTGCAACAGCTACACTTTGATCGCCAACCCGCCTGTTAAGTGTGGCGATTATGGCAAACCTTGGAGGAGGCCTATGTCCAGCAGTGAACGTCATTCGGCTGATATGATGATGATGAGTATCATCCTGTAGGTCTGTCAGGAATGTTTCTATTGGTAAATAAATATCTAAGTTGACCAGAGGCTAGGACAAATGACATTTTGTCAGTGGTATCGTGGCGAAGGCGATTGACAAAACGTCAAAAATGGATGGGATTCATAAACGCGGTCGAAATATCACGTGATCCCTTGTATTTTGACATATCGAGAAGTGCATTCGCTAATAGAATGGCATTGTATCTAGCGCCTAAGTTCAAGTTCAAGTTGTTATTCGTTTACAATTATTTTAAAAGCAGTGTCGAAATATCTTGTCGTAGAAACTACGTTTTTGTATCTGGCTTGATTATTTACGTATCCAACAAAGTTTACAATTGGCACAGAAAGCATGCCAGTTCAATATTTATCATCTACATCATCATCATTCTCTTCGCCCTTATACCAATGAAGATCTTCTTCCTCAATATGAATGGAGATGACGGTCGACGATACGACCATGAATGAAATCACTGGCAATACTAATAATGGCAATAATAATTTTCTATAATATGTATGTATTTAGAAATATTTAAGTATGTTTATCAGTTGTCTGGTTGCCATAGCACAGGCTCTGCCTAGTTTGGGATCGGATGAACGTGTGTGAGTTGTCCCAAGATATTATTATTATTATTAATTATCAACAACTTTCACTATGGGAACCCTGAAATCACAAAAAAATCAGCTGTTGCGTTAATTTTGTCTAGTAAAGCAAACGTAAATGTGTGGGGTTCTCCATCACCTAACAGATTACCTACAGTTAATTTCTTTTCGTTTATCATTTCATCAGTTTTTTCTTCTCTATCCTTTAAATCTAAAACAAAGGATACACCTTGTTAGCTTAGCGTTAATGGACTAGCAACCCGTCCATTATTCATAATTAAATCTTAGTGTCTATCTTCACACGTTGTAGTTAGTTCCGCTTGGTCTTCTCTGCTGACACCGTGGCAGAGAGAGCGTAAAGATAAATAAACTTCATGTTCAGTTTCAGCTATATTACTTACTTCCCTGGTTAAGTGACAAATGCTGCTGTGTTTGTTAACTCATCCGTCAGCTATGGATGATTCGTCAGTTAGTTGATTCATTCTGGCGATTGGTAGATTTGGCTATTGAACATTTTAATATTGGAGCCAAAAGTCTGGCGTTTATCACACATCTGGTAATACTTTAAATGATGTTGAGGTTGACTTGTAATCGAAGTAAAAATCAAGTGTTCTATCAGAGCAAGCTGCAACAATGTCCCAGTCCGAAGAAGAAGAAGCGAAAAATCATACAATTCTGACACTAGTTCCCACCATATCAAATGGAAGTTAGGTTTTTCTGTTAAAATTAGACACAAAAGTACCAACAGAACCATTAAGAGCTGAATTTGGCATAATGTTTTATGTAAATAAAATATAATAATATAACTTCTTCGGGGTAAGCTCGCTCCATCGTCGACTTTGTCTCTGTCATCTATGACTTAGACTAGAGTCAAGAGCAAACTCATCCCAAACAAAAAAAAAAAAATAAGTTGCCTGATTCGATGACCGTCTTTGGGGTACATTTGCAGGGAATTCAATTTTTAAACCGAAGTCCACCCTCGAATTGTTCCTCGCTATACGGCTTACTATTGCTCATTTATTTGTACTTTACATCTAACTCAAACTAAGGATCGCGCGGTAGGCTGCCAAATTGTCACAACGCATACTGTGGTGATCAATATATCATTATTGTCATTTTTTTTTTTTTTTTGCAATTTAATAGAATAGAATAGAAAACATTTATTCGATACAGACACAACACAACAGCAACAAAACACAAAGTAAAAAAGAGAACAATCATAAGACAACAATATCTAGTCAGCCGCTAGCTGAGCGTACCTATACCGAAAGGGTTACCAGCATTTGCTGGGCGTCAGACACCCAGCGCTGGTTTTCAGTTAGCACCCTGCAGTTGATAGCCATTTTAGTAGATGTATGAAGTGGAAGGAATTTTTGAATGATTATTTTGTATGATCGTCCAAAGATTTGACAACAGTATTGTTGAACATTTTTGCTGATCAATCAAGTATAAATGTCACTGGAAAATTGCAGACTCCGTAAGATTGTAATAAATCTTTATAAAATTATATTTTCTCGATATATTATTAAAAAATCGTTTTTTATACTATAAATCCAATCCAAATTCAATAGTTTCCAATATATCCGTGTCTTATTAAGAAAAAATAGTTTACAATTTCACGCGATATTTTACAAGCTTACGGCGTTTGCAATTTTCCGGTGACATATGTATCATCATTCACAAAATCGTCATGTTTCTGTTCAACGGTCAAGCTCATAACATCTTGACCAAAATACAGCAGTGATGAATAATCAAAACTGAGTCATTTTCTAGAAAATGAAGAAACAAAACAAGCTGTACATAATTATGTATTATACAGGATGGATTTTTGAGACGGGACAGTAAGGGCCTTAAGCGTTATATTATAAGGAAAACGTTTTTAGGAAACCATGCATAACTTTTTGAGATATTCTGAACCACATTCACAGATTTTGGAAAAAAATTAAAGTCAGCGAAAAGCTAAAATAAAATTTTTGGATGCCTATCGATTCTATTTCATGTAGGGATCAAAAGACTCAATGGGACCATTTAAGGTATGAGTACTAGAAATGACAGAAATCGCCAAAAACTTTTCCCATACTTAAGGTACCTGCCCTTGCTGTCCCGTCATAAATCCACCCAGTATACCTCATAGGTACTATAAATTATTGATCCCAATACCCAGAAAGCAATGTTAAGTGAATTTTTATTCTTCTCACAGTTAAAGCACCAGCACCAAGAACCGAATTTAACATCACACTTCATACTAATATTATAAAGGCGAAAGTTGGTGAGTGTGTGTGTATGATTGTTACTTCATCACGCGCAAACCGCTGGACCAAATTTGATGAAATTTGGTAGGCAGGAAGCTGACACACTGGATTAACACATAAGCCACTTTTCATATATATATACAAAAAACCGCGTGTAACACCGCGAGGCGCAGTTAGTACCAAATAAAACATATTGTAATTCCATAATTAGGTATGTCCTTAAAGTTTTTAAAGTACATTTATGACATTCAAACTTTCAACCGGTGACCATCCCATAGGGATTGTCCCTCGCCACCAGACATAGGACGCCTCCTATTGTCCCCATCAATTTGTGCATCTAACTCGAACCAGGGATCGCGCAGTAGACTGCCAGACCCGTATAATACTGGGCCAGTGATTAAATATAATTGGTTATGTTCATTTAATAATTTGTATTTGAAGCTGGTAGTACGTTTCGTAGTTTGGTGAATATGCGAGGATTGTAGATAAGTTTGTTTATGGGGAATTTTGGGTGTGAGAATTAATTACTAAGAACTTGTATAGTATTACTGTATTTATGTATTTTATATTATTATGACTAATTAGTATTGTTTAAAACGTTTGTACACTGACAGCCCTAAATCTATCTCCCTTCGTTCAATCCATCCAATGGTTGTCTGGAAGAGATTGCCTTGTGCGATAAGACCGGCCATTGTACACTTATTTTATGTTTGATTGTCCTGTTCTTATTATGAGGTGTACAATAAAGTATAATTATAAATAATTAAAGTAATAAATATATAATTCTAATATAAAAACGAAAACTTGAAAAAATATGAGCTCTTTAATACATTTTGTCTAGTTATGGACACATCAATGTATGGAGGCAGCCATTTTTTTTCCTAATTTCTGGTTAAGTCCCAAAGTAAAAGTTGTTTATAATCATGTGTACTTTAACTCTCAAAAAGGTTGTATGTTATTAGTGTTTTACAAATAACCCTGTATTTACTATATGAGGCATAAAATAATTATTGAAAAGTACTTAAATATTTAAATAACCCTTTGAGAAACACCCGTGTAACTACTCTCGACTTTCATGGTATAAGTTTTTTGCGAATAAATCCATAATAATATTATTAATGCGCCTAAACCGCTGAACCGATTTTGATGAAATTTTGTACCGAGATAGATTAGACCTTGGACGACATGGCTACCTTTTGTCGCGAGAAAAGGGCTTGAAGGGGGTTGAAATACTGAATAAAAGTTTGTATGGGAGTCCGTCATTATTGAAGATAAAACCACGAACCTTTGTATTTAGGCACTTGATAAAAATTAAAAAAAAACATGTTCCAACGTTTTTGAAAAATTTGTTTCTTCAAAATAAAAAATGGCTTCCCAAAGTAACTATTCCACGCCATCGCATAACTATTGGAAGATGACTACTAAATGAAACTTGATTTTAAAACCAATTTATATATTGATAAAATGTATATATTTATTTAATTTACAGTTATTGTTATATGTTTATGTACTTTATTGTATCGGTCCTAGATGCCTGAATAAAAAATAAAAATACCTTAACCCATCCTTTCGACTTTGCCGTGGTCGGGTAAAGACAATTCACTGACGTAGATGCATAGATTTTGACTGGCCTGTTGGTCGAGTGGTTAGTGACCCTGACTGCTAAACCGGAGGTTGTGGGTTCGATTCCCGCCCAGAACAAATCTTTGTGTGATGAGCATGATCATTTGTTCTGTGTCTGTGTGTAATTTGTCTATAATATGTATGTATTTAGAAATATATAAGTATGTTTATCAGTTGTCTGGTTGCCATAGTACAGGCTCTGCCTAGTTTGGGATCGGATGACCGTGTGTGAGTTGTCCCAAGCTATAGATAACATTTTTACAAATTATTATTAGCACACATATCTACTTTATTTTATTGCAATGCAAATCTGGAAACTGGTCAAGTCTAAATATAGTACCTTCAAATAAATTGAATGTTGATGAAATAATATATAGAGATACTTATCGTCCCATTTAAGTAAGAAACGAGAATCGATAAAACTATTAATTTGTCACTTAAAGGTGCTCCGATTTGGTTGAGAAACAGAAGCTAGATACTATCCACATTTTCTGTAAATACTACCAATCCGCCTAGCCTTTTCCCAACTATTTACATGGAAATCATCAAATGACGACTTCCGCTTTGGGAGGAGCGAAAGGGCGTGTCAGTCTCTTACTGACTAAAACCTATCCGTGTTCCTTCTAAAGCCCTCTGCGTTCCAGGGGTACTACTCTCTAAGCCCGCAGTCTGTAGTTACTAAGCCTCAAACTACGGACTTCGGGCTTAGAGAGTAGCCCCCCAGGGCCGCGGTGACTCTTTCAAACAAAGTTCGCAACCCTGGCAGCTCTGGGAACTATATTGGGGTCAGCTTCCAGTCTCACCGGATGCAGCTGAATACTAGTATTTTACATGGAGCGGCTGAGGGACTCACCAGAGCATAGGCAGCAGCATTCTCTGTACATTGCAACAGCTACACTGCGATCGCCAACCCGCCTGCCAAGCTTAGCGATTACGGCAAACCCCCTCCCACCCCTTTGGGTTCTTTTATTGGTACTCATTTCATACTACGCCGTTTACTAGCAAATCAGAAGCCTCCTGTCATGACAAATCTCATATTTCTACCGTAACAATCCGCCTTGAAGACCAAAAAATATACGACTACCTAATCATTTAACAAATTATTTCTAAGTCTACTATTCAAAAGCTTCATTCACCCTTCGAGGGAAATAAAACACCAATGAAACGATAAGGCGATTGAATTTTAAATGTTATAGCTATTTAAATCAATAAAAAACAGGTCTGATTAACAAAACGAAATGTTACTACGCAGATAAACAAGAAGGACTGTTTCCTTATTGTCAAATTGATTAGCACTACGACATATTAATTTAATTGTCACAGTTTATGAGAATATTTAAAGATGAGACGACACTGAATGATGCAATAGCTTTAGCTGTTTTCGTTGTGGTGTAGATAAAAAAGACTAGAATTAAGATAGAACTGATGATGAAATATTAGTACTTATTGATTTTCAAGCGATAACGACGCTGTTTTGGTTTTCATCAAAATCGGATCTGAGACTTCTTGGAGTATTTTGTTACTGATACAATTAATGCGAAAGTGAGTTTGTTTGTTTGTTACGCTTTTACGCCTAAATCGCCGAACTGTTTTCGATTAATTTTGGTACAGAGATAAATCGGACTCTGGAAACGGTCATAGATTACTTAAACCTTACAGCTTCGGATTTGACCATCCACGCCCATTTGAAAAAATCACCCTGTATATGCTTTGGATCTAGTACAAGACCGACAGTTACTATCTAGGAAGGACTGAACCAACTCACCATACTTACTTACATATAACCAACACCCCGGCCAACAGCCAACTAGCCAACACCCCGACCAACAACCAACCCGCCAACACCAGCAACACACAGAACTGCCCAGCCAACCACAATGCTCTAAAAACACGAAACAATGGTCCAAATACGAGACGCCCACACAAAACACCATCATTTTGTTTACAATCCCCCATGTGAGAAACGATGACCTATCAAGGCCGCCGTGTCACGGCCCAGCCATCACAATAGCGGGTCGAGGAAGTCGAACATTTTCACTTTCATACAAATACCTACATAGTTGTAACTGAGCGTCGAATTCCAGTTTAAAGTGTGTATGCGGACCAGCCTATTATGGTAGCGAACGATTTTAGAATTGAGAACGGATTTTGTTGTGACGATGACGAATTTTGAAGCTTTGACATTGTAGGGAAAACTTTCCATGATTTTGAAGGGAATTTTGTCGATCATTTTAAGTTTACACTATCACTTAGGCAGCCGCTTCACGTAAAATACTGGTATTCAGCTGAATCCGGTTTGACTGGAAGTCGACCCTATTATACATAGTTGAGAAAGGACTTGAAGAGGAGCTCGTGGCCAAAGGCACATATCAACTCGCTAAGGGATCGTCACCGTATTAACTCGAGCCGCGCAGTATTCTTTGTATGAAACTCCCTACTGCAACGCACACTAATCGGAATCGTAACGTAATCTCCTCACCTCGGGGTACGGCGAAAACGGCGATACGGTGACGATCCCTTTCCGAGTTGATAAATGTGCTATGACATTAAATAATAACTGCCACCCAGGTCGTTCTTCCATGATAATCAATGCTTGCCGAGGTCCATCAGTGAATAGGTGACCATCTTAAAGTAGGTACTGAGATTTCTCAGTTTCTTGGAAAGCACATTCAACTGTTGGTCCCGAAAGTCATTTGTAGATCTTTGTCAGTCGTTACGGGTAGTCGGAAGCTAAATCTGACACCAGTCTTGATAATGGGTATCGTGATACCCCGCTACTACATTGTGGAAGTCAGAGAGGCACAAGCTCCATGTATAATGCTGTTGGTCGAGTGGTTAGTGACCCTGACTGCTAAACCGGAGGTCGTGGGTACGATTCCCACTCAGGACAAATCTTTGTGTGATGAGCATGATCATTTGTTCTGTGTCTGGGTGTAATTTGTCTATAATATGTATGTATTTAGAAATATATAAGTATGTTTATCAGTTGTCTGGTTGCCATAGCACAGGCTCTGCCTAGTTTGGGATCGGATGACCGTGTGTGAGTTGTCCCAA
>NDFZ01004378.1:54134-79218 GCA_002192655.3 Mamestra configurata
AGTGGTTAGTGACCCTGACTGCTAAACCGGAGGTCGTGGGTACGATTCCCACTCAGGACAAATCTTTGTGTGATGAGCATGATCATTTGTTCTGTGTCTGGGTGTAATTTGTCTATAATATGTATGTATTTAGAAATATATAAGTATGTTTATCAGTTGCCTGGTTGCCATAGCACAGGCTCTGCCTAGTTTGGGATCAGATGACCGTGTGTGAGTTGTCCCAAGATATTATTATATTATTATAATACTGGTACTCAGCTGTATCCGATTAGACTGGAAGCCAAATCCAACATAGAGTCAAAGTCAATTCGTTTACTTCAAGTAGACCATTTAAAGGCACTTTTGAACACAAATTTACAATTAAAAAAAAAATATTATAGTGACTCTAGTTGTCCATTCGCAAAAGTAGATTCTTATGGAGAAGAACGGACAGGAAACTCAATAGTTATTTTTTTCAAATAAAAGTTTTACAATATTTTGTATACATTAATCAATTGATTGTGAGGACGATGCACCCAAATAAAATTACTATGCTACTAATAGGTACAAAGTAATTACCAGCAGAAGTAAAATTAATAAATTTGCTGGTAAGGGAATTTTTTTTAAGGATGGGATATCATCAAATGACTTCTTCCGCTCTGGGTGGAGCGGAAGGGCGTGTCAGACTCTTACTGACTAAAACCCATCCGTGTTCCTTCTAAAGCCCTTTGCGTTCCAGGGCCACGGTGACTCTTTCGAACGAATTCCGCAACCCTGGCAGTAGTAAGAGACATAGTGCTCACAAATTTACTAATATTGCAACCATTGCTTCATATAATCAACATAGTCGGGAGAAGGAAGTAAGATTGATTGAAGCCACTAAAACAGAAAGACGAAATAACAAAGATGGAAGCTTCCTCTACTCAACATTAAGGCACAAAGTCAAACTGAATATCATATTTCTAAATATATATTATGTCACAGTTGCCCGGATCTGGGTCTCGCTTAAATTCTGAAACAGGACGCGAGTCATTAGACTCATGAAGAAAATTAATTAATGGAAAGGATTGAAATTCCTAGCTTAAGATTAAAATATGGGTTACGTTATATGGAAGGAACGGGGAGAATTTATTATAGGATAAACATATAGAAAGACGTAGTTTCTTACCATGAATCTCAACATAGTATAAAACAAAAGGCTTCCCGCCATCTGTCTCTCTGTGCGCTTAGATCTTTTAAACTACGCAACGAATTATAATGCGCTTTTCACTCTCATTTCGAGAATTTCTTCCGAAAGGTTTATGTGCGAAAGGGCGTGCCAGACTCTTACTGACTAAAACCCATCCGTGTTCCCTCTCAAGATCTTTGCGTTCCATGGCCACGGTGACTCTTTCGAACAAATTCCGCAACCCTGGCAGGCTCTGGCCCTAGCGGACCCTATCTCCTATGCTGATATCTCTTTGAGGCGCGCGTGCAACACAACGCGCCATCGACCCTGGCCTGGTTGTGACCGGGCAGCGAGCCACCCAACGCTCGCCGTCCGGAGGCCCGCGCCTACGGTGGCCGGGGATCGCCCTGTGACTCCCGACGCCCGGGGATCTTCTGTAGCGGTGGTTGGGGCGAAGGCCTTGTCTCTCCTTAGCGCGGCCCGCCTCCTCCTTCGCTAGTATTACTGCTTCGCAGAAGGTGGAAAACTTCTCTTACGCATTCCGGAGGCCGCCAATAAAAACCAATACCACCCAAAAAGAGGCTATAAGGAAAAATGGCCGAAGATTTGGGACAATTTGCCGGGACATCAAGTTACAATGTTTTTTATTGGGGAACGTGCGTTTTACATATTTATAAGTTACCGAAAATATTATCTTATTCCACGAAAGTTTTAATATTAAAGATTAGAGTGGTCTTGTAATTTCGTTAGGAGATGTACTATACAAACTATATGTACATAAACCTACTGCGTTAAACGTATGGGTATGTTTTATTCAAAGGAGTGGATTGCATAATGTAACACTGGTGAATTCGCCTGTTTTGCAGGAATAATTTGACTACAGAATCGAATAGGTGAAAGTTATTAGCTATCTTTCATTGTAGTGCTTTACCAGCTCACTAAACAACACAACCACGTGTATAGCAAAGCTCGCAGCTTTCAGGCCATCGATCTCTTTTAATGCTCCACAATCAGGACCTTAACCCCCAGGATTTAGCTATCAGGAAACACAGACTCCGGCAAGGAATTCCACTCCTTAGCTGTAAGCACAATCAACTCCCAAAACGTTTGGATTTGGAAGTCTGTTATTAAATTACTTCATCCAATCCATAATGTCCAATGTCATTCTCATCTCATTATTACTTACGAAAACATTAGCTTCTGCATCTATGAGACCATTCTCAAGCTAAACATCTAATTAAGTTCACATGTGCAATTGAAAAACTAAATGTTACGCTTAAGATGGATACGAGTAATTAAAATGATTTATAATCTGAATATTTACTCAAGCTATTGTTCTACGTAGACATCATACATTACAAGTACAGTAGGTACAAAATTACGAAATTCAGAAATTAAATAGGTGTAGCAAGTACTGGTTAAAACAAGATAAATATTATACTTTTCTTAATTGAAAACAACTGATTACATAATGATTCCGATGGCCGTGGACAGCAGAAAACAGTAGATGAGACCCCACAATCAACGAATAAATTACACAGTATTATTTCTGTACTTGAAGACGATCTCTAATTAAAAGATAACTTCTGAGGCCAAGAAATTCACGTAACGAGTTTCTCCGAAGTATAAAGGGATAAAAGACCTTCCGGGTTTATCCAGTCGAAATGAAAGAAAAAACTATACAGATGATTAGAAACAGTGTTTACACGTGCCAAAACAGACGGCAAACACGCGAATTACCTCAAAATGTCATCGTCCTATCGTCGACAAAAACTGTGTACATAAATAAATAAAATAGTACGTTTAGAAACAAGGAAAATCTTGCTGAAGCATCTAACTGTGAACCTGAAGACTAGAAACAAAATAACAAAGATTTGGACTAGAATTTCAGCCTTCTGTATCGGGCTGGGAAAAAACGCCGTCCAGGTGCAACTGAAGTTAATTTCAAAGATGTTAGCGATTTAATGTATTCATTGTTGGATGAAAAAGTTGTTGTTATCGGGGCTGGGCCGTTATTACATTAGCCATCAATTGGTTTTTTCGGTCTGACACGTTCGTGGTCTGAATTCAGTTCAGATGTTGTTAGCATTCTTCTTTCGGTATTTAGGAAGCTGAATTTGTCAAATACTTTATTGAGTACTTTTTACGCATCCATCGTAGCATGTTCAAAATGAGATGCTGTAATATCTATAAACAGATTCTGAATCTAATCTCTGTATACTTGGAGTATCGTAGGCTGTTGAATTTATTATAAAAACCCCTTCAAATAAAGATGAAACACAAATATTTGACAAAATAGAGACGCAAAAGGACAAAAAAGTTCCGCGTATTCGCAATACTACGTTAAGATTCGTCCTAAAGTATTTCCAACGTACAAACGTGTGTACCATTTAAATATTTATAAGAGTAAAAACATACAGACACACTGAAGAAAAAACGTGATCATATGCATGAATTACTTTATGTATGTACATTCATTCAATTTTTTCAAACTGTTCCGAAGCAAAATCAATAATGACAACAAGTTTTTATTATTTTGCTATAATGTATGCACATGTATCATTCGTTCATTACTATGCAGACATATTATTCTTCGAGACTTCTCTAGTATTTTTATCTAATCAGAATCTTTATTAAATAAATTCTAAATATACTTGAAAATAGAGAGTAATTAATGATCCATTCAAATAACAATAGCAATCGCATGTAACGCTAAGTACCGTAACATAAATCTAAACAAACGATAAATTGCTCTAAGTCATTACGGCCCAAACATGGTCCCCTGAGGAACCCATCAAGATATAATAATTAACTTCTCCTTGTTACGTCTAAACGGCTTTATACCGATGGATAATGACGTAGGAAAAGCAATAATAGAAGAAGTGATAAAATTATTTACTTGTCTCAGTTATTCCAAGTACAATTAGCCGAATCAAAGTCTCGTGGGATTAACGTTTGTTTATGATACCTCATTCATCGAATCTTTACGTTCAGTCAACGTGGGAATGGAGACACAAACACTAATAAATATAACCAAAGCCACGCAATTTATTGATTTTCCTGATGTCGTTAGACAGAGTTTATGTATTTATTTATTTAATAAGGACTGCGGAACAAGACTAACTTTGGCACGTACGAGTATATTTGTGCTTTGATAAAAGTTCTCGCGAGAATACGTGTTTGTATTGAACAATAAAATAAAAGCTAATGGCATGACGGGACCTGAATTGTTTTAAAATTCACCGACAACTTCCTCGAAGCGTAACTGGAAAAACTTTCCGAAAACTCAATATGAACTCATCCGTTATTGTATCAATGTAACCATTGTTATTGTTACTGCCAACTTTAAAAACGAAACAATGTCGATATCTGAATTTATGGTATCAAATATGTTCATAGACTATCTGTGTAATCGATTGCATATTTCCCAGGCATTCCATCATAAGACCGCGGCTAGACAGACTACCTATTTGTTTATTTCCAAAAAAAAAGAAACGTGATCGCCCAATTGAAATGCAAGAACACTAAAAGTGGATAACATGGCAAGATCAATGGCAGCAAGCGAGTGCGACGCGGCGGCGACGGCGTTCGTTGAATAGTGTAATCTAATAGAAGCGGCGGCCTCGGTAGGTCAGTGGCACATGATGTCATATCGCGAAACATTCCGCCTAGAGACTGCTTTGGGGGGCCTTCGGACTCACCTGTGCCGCGTGTACATGGTTGTTTCACTTCGCCCGCGTACCACGTTTTTGCGCAGTCTTAGTCTAGTGTTTGAAGTTAAACAGTCTGCGTCGTTGAAGGTCGCGCTCAACAGGACGATACAAAGAATTTGATCAAATCTCATATTACCAGTTTTGGGCGTGTGAGACTGAGTTTACTCCAAAATTGAGCATGCAAATCGCGGTATTAATTTTTTCGTTATGGCTCTAAAGCGAGGCGCGCCATGGGATCGTATCAGCTGTTTTTTGGCGTGTCATATTACAGTTAATTGATGTAAAGGCTTTCAGGTTTCTAGACTGCGGATCACTTGAGTCAATAATGTCAGACTTTCTGCATATATTAGTCATCATTGTAACAAAAAAAATATTGGGATATTTATAGTTTTTGACGCCACTGCAACAAAAGAGTTTACTTATTGTATTTTCCAACTGTGGCCACCGGGTTAATTTGGATAGTTCCAACTTGTGTGCATAGCAACCGAATGGTGTTATGGTTCCTTGGTAACACTGAAAAACTGTTATTTTTAATATTGTTGTTTGGCAGAAGTTATTGTTCGATTTAGAGACAATCGCTGACCTTAACAAAGCTATAAAATGTTCAAGATCATTTTTCTGATTAGCAAAGATTTGCCTTGCCTACTTTAGCTATCTCGATTGACTCTAAAATCTTATTAGACGATTAGATGTTTCTTGTAAGCTACTCGGTAGACCAGTGTTCCCACATTCTCTTTTTAACTAACAGACTGATTCAGTAATCTATCTCCGAACAAATATTGCAAACTATCCAAAATTTAACACACTCACATGTCCACGCCAAATTAGAGGCATACCTTAAAGAAAAAGATTATCGATCTTAATTACATGCTCAAAACAGCCATCGATTAGAACTAGGTGCCATTAGCCAAATATAAAGACTATTAATCAAATTCTGCCAGCGAATATGGGCACCTAATTATGATAATCCCTCGCTTACTGGGGGACCGACCTTATATTGTATAACATTATTAAAGTTTCTATTGTCTTCAGAGATGCTACCACTTGTAAATCAGCTGTATTGCGTACAACGCTTGCATGACAATACAATCTGACATTTAATGAAATATATTAAAATATAATTAACATCGTATACGGTTTTCCGTGTAATATATGCTAGGAATTGGGTTTTTTTCCATCAGTCTTTGTTCCCTTTTGTTTTATTAAGTTTAAACTAACAGTTGTACAGCAGTTGCAGAAAATGGATTATTTAATTAAGTTTATTACAACTAAAACATAACGCTACTTAATGGTTATTAAAATACCAGATGTGTTTAAATTTAACAACAAATAAAAGCTAGTGCGGACACTCAAGAAATGTATCAAGATGAAATGAATAGAAATGTAGACTGATATCATCATCTGCCTAGCCTTTTGCCAACTATATTGGGGTCGGCTTCTAGTCAAACCGGATTCAGCTGAATACCAGTATTTTACGCGGAGCGGCTGCCTGCCAGACCTCCACAACCCATTAACTAGGTAATACGGTGGTTCTTGGCTAGACTGGAGTCAGACAGAATTACTACTGGCTTCTGACAATCCGTAACGACGGCCAAAGATCTACAAATATTGACTGATATGAATGATAAAAATGAAAATGAAAATGATTGATGAAATTGATTATGATAATGCGCACAGCAAAGGAGTGGAACTCTCTGCCTGCGTCTGTGTTTCCGAACGCATACAACCCTAATCTCTTCAAAATTAGAGTGAACAGGCTTCTTCTGGGTAAGCTCGCTCCATCGTCGACTTTGTCTCTGTCATCTATGACCTAGACTAGAGTCAAGAGCAAACCCATATTAAATTAAAAAAAAAAAAAAAAAAAGATCATTTTGAAGGCGTTACGATTTGTTAGTTGGTGAAGTTAGATATATTAACAAAACTAATGCTCCAAATTACAAATATGATCTTTAAGATACGGAAATGAATGATAGCGATACGGTTAACACGAGAAAATAGAAGCAAAAGACGCGCTGCGCTGACCTTAAGTAACATAATTATTACAAGGGCAGGAAGAAACGTATCGTTAAAACTGAAGATGATATATTAAGGGCTAAGATTTCCAAACAGAGTTATCAAACCGATTTGCCTATTTTGTGGCATCAAATCTGTGATGGAACTAAATTAAATCAGGCGGCTTGAAAAACGACAGGCTTAGAACTTCTTAGTCGTTTTTAACGCCCATTGTGCACTTATTTTATGTATGATTGTCCTGTTCTTATTATGAGGTGTACAATAAAGTATATAATAAATAAATAAATAACGGTCGGGTTTTTTGAATAAGTCACTTTTTATTGCCAACATTTTAGTTCGTTATATTTTTGGAATCGTCTCTCGAGCCCTTTATTGTGATAAGTACCTACTCCATTTTTGTGGTTTAGAGGAAAACAATTTTTTTCAAGACATAGTCTGGCGCCAAAAACCTGCAATTTTTTTTTTTGTATACCCAGTGTCACTCTCACAATCAAGACGAATCGAACGACTTCTCTCAAGCTTTAATCCATCAAATCGTTTAGGTTACAGATCTTGCCAAAGAAATATACATGCATACACACGAAAAACAAAACCCTCGTTCAGGCGCAGTTGGGTAAAAACTGAAGATGATGTAATAAGGTGTAAGATCTCCAAACAGAGTTATCAAACCGAATTGCCTATTTTGTTTCAATCGCGTGATTATAATCAAGTCGAACCAAAAACATTGACATTATATCATTAACGCCCAAAACCAATTGTTTTACAGTATCAAAAACTTTAGAGGCGAAGTTTCAAGGCGATCCGAATATGGCGCAACTAAATAACTTTATTACCCCTTCGGATCCATTGTTTAACATTATAAACACGTGACAGATTAACAACAAAGGCTTTTAATTAATCAGAAAATTTGGTAAACTATAACAATAGATGTAAGCATACTTGAAAACGTTATGAGCCTGAATTAACAATGTCGAGGAAAAATAACTGAAGATTTTGTAACTGTTTTGCAAACAAGATTCTTGGAATGCTTTTGGATACAAATAAGGTAAGTAAGAGAGGAGCTCGTGGCTACAACAACAATAACAGCCCCGCGGGTCGAACTTCGAAGTTAAGCTACACTTGCCGAGGTCTATCCGAGGATGGGTTACCATCTATTACATACCGAGTTTCCTCTAGTGTTCGAAAGGCTGTCATTTGAATATTTTTGACAATCGTTACGGGTAGTCAAGGAGCCTAAAACACCTGTCTCGCCTCTGGGTATTGTACTACCCAGTTATTGGGTTATGATGGTCAGAAGGTCGGTAAATAGACTGGAAGCTGACCCCAACACAGTTGGGGAAAGGCTGTGTAGATTGAATCTAGACAAAAAAGAAAACATAATAACGGTATAAATGCTACGGGTCAGTAACTCAGTACCCATCTGCGTAATGCCGAAAGTGCAAATTTTTGTATTGTGACAAACCGTTTTTAACGGTAAACAAAAATTGGTCCTTTTGAAACTGTTTCGATTGCGTCGCAAATTGACAGGGCTTTTTATTGTGTGAGTTTATTTTTATTTAATTATTGTTAAGGCACTTCAACGAGTTACTGACTAAATCATACATAAACATAAATCACATAAAGTGAACTTACTGAAGTGCATAGCATTATCAGAGAACGTAATGAAGACAATGTGAGATATCACATTGTGAGATATTTGACTGGCCTGTTGGTCGAGTGGTTAGTGACCCTGACTGCTAAACCGGAGGTCGTGGGTTCGATTCCCACTCAGGACAAATCTTTGTGTGATGAGCATGATCATTTGTTCTGTGTCTGGGTGTCATTTCAGATGAGATGTCAGATGTCAGAAGGTGAGATGTCAGATGTTACACATATGCGACTACTGTAAGGCTCACTCATTTTTTTTTTTGCTATTCCGTTAAATATATTTGTACTTCTCATAGTATTTGTGAACATAGCTCATTTTAACTTTAACATTCTAATTTGTAACTTGTAAGTAATTCTAATAACGATATATATCTTGATATATCTTGGGACAACTCACACACGGTCATCCGATCCCAAACTAGGCAGAGCCTGTGCTATGGCAACCAGACAACTGGTGAACATACTTATATATTTCTAAATACATACATATTATAGACAAATTACACCCAGACACAGAACAAATGTTCATGCTCATCACACAAAAAATTGTACTGGGTGGGAATCGAACCCACGACCTCCGGTTTAGCAGTCAGGGTCACTAACCACTCGACCAACAGGCCAGTCAGAGAGATTTTTCTATCTACAGTATTTAAGGAATTTTCCCTCCATGTGTCAAAGTCGTGGGACGGACGCCCTGTATAGTATGGAACTTAGATACAGGGCCAATGATCTCAGCCCACTTGAACTTAAATTAATGGATTTCTCGGATTCTGCGAAAGAGCTATGTACAGGATCAATAGACTCTGAAGAGTACTTAAAGTGATTAGCAACGAACCACTAAAAACACAGTGTGGTCTGTGAGACGAGGAAAAAGAGCAAAAAACAATATGGACATCCTGTATTAGGTACGGTATTTTGTAGTGAGAACTTTATGAAAACACCAGCCAGATAATCTAACACCAGTCTTGCCAAGGAGTACCGTGTTATCCAGTTAATGGCTTGTGGAGGTCTGGTAGGCAGCCGCTCTACGTAAAATACTGGTATTCAGCTGAATCCGGTTTGACTGGAAGCCGACCCCTATATAGTTGGGAAAAGGCTAGGCAGATGATAATGAACTTTAAGAAAACACCAATCGTATGTGACCAACTCAAATTTCCTTCCTTTGGTATTTATTGCCAAGGTTGGTCTGTGGATGGGTGACCATCTTAATATACCGAGTTACCTCCATGCCTCGGAAGGCACGTTTGGTCCTGACTGTCATTTGTAAATCTTTGGCAGTCGTTGCGGATTGTCAGAAGACAGTAAATCTGACTCCAATCTTGCCAAGAATTACCGTGTTACCCAGTTAATGGGTTGTGGAGGTCTGGTAGGCAGCCGCTCCACGTAAAATACTGGTATTCAGCTGAATCCGGTTTGACTGGAAGCCGACCCCAATATAGTTGGGAAAAGGCTAGGCAGATGATGATCTACTTTTCTTCTATCATTAAAACCTCATCATCATCACCCACAGCCCGATATCGTCTACTGCTGAGCATAGGCTTCTCTGTTCTTCCCCACGTTCCTGCGCCAGCCTCCGTCATCTGCCAGGACGGAGAACGAAAAGGACACACACACACACACACATATATTTCTAACTAGCTTTTGCAAGCGACTTTGTCCACGTAGATTATTTACTTTGGGCAGCCATTTTTTTTTTTTGAGAAACGAATTTTTCAAGAACGCTTAAACATAAGTTTATTTATTTTATATCAAGTGCCCAAATACAAAGGTAACTTCAACTAGTGGCCCGCCCAGGCTTTGCCCGGATGTTTTTTTGTTTAATTTCTTTCATTAGAACCTCCTGACAATAAAAAACAGCAAAAAGCGAAATTGGTCCAGCCGTTCACGCGTGATGCCGTGACCAAGGGAAACAGGGATTCCTTTTTATACATATAGATATTAGTGATATAATATAAAGTCCCCCATATGTACATCATCTCTGCATTGTCACAATCTCGAACGTATCTCTATTAAGGATGACAGCATAGTAATTCTATGAACAGAAACTTGTCGTACGCATACATTTGACATGTTATTTATAGAACTTATGCAATGCTGTGGTACTTGGGCCGCTACAATACAGCCATATACTTATATGCATCTTCCTTTACTATGATAATACTATGCTCTGGGATTATCACAGTGATCTCACAAATGCAAAGATCGAGAAAACATGATAAAAGTTTTATTTACAAACGCAACGATCAACGTCTGCTTAACCGAACATTATGTTGACTTTAAAATAGGGCTGCCATCACCAAAATTGACGACGCCGGACTAAATCTTAAAAACCCCGGACATTTGGGTGAAATTGAATATTTTCCGCGTACAACCCCGAAAAACAAAACGTCGCTTTAAATAAAAAATAAAAAATTAACAATATATTCCGGCTTGTTTGCAATGTAAACTATGTACAGCGTCGGCTATTTTGCAGCGCCGGAGTTAGATTACTAATGAACTTTTAACTAAGTTTCGTTTTCATTTGTTGTTTTAAATTGATAAACGCGTTGGCATCGTGATATTTATTATTTTTTTATTTTATTTATTGTATTTAAATTTAATATTTTTATTTATTGTATTTAAATCTAATATTTTTTTCTATTTTTTTTTTTTTTCTAATTGTTATTATTTTTAATTTTCAATCAATCAAATCTTCTTAACTTTTGAAAATCCCGCCCGGACGCTCCCCGGACCCCCTCCAAAGTAGGACAACATCCGGGGAAACCCAGACGGATGACAACCCAAGTAGGGTTGCCATCCGTCCGGGTTTTTAAATGTGTCTTATCTAGCCTAAAGTTAAAGGTAGATTCTTATTAGACAAGCTTTTGCCCGCGATTTCGTCCGCGTGGAATGGTTACTTTGGGCAGCCATTTTTATTTTTAAGATAATAATTTTTCAAAAACGCTTAAACATATTTATGTTTATTTATTTTTTATCAAATGCCTTTACACAAAGGTTCATTGTTTTATCTTCAATAATGACGGACTCCCATACTAACTTTCATCCCCTATTTCAACCCCTTCAAGCCCATTTCTCGCGACAAAAGATAGCCTATGTCCTTCTCCAAAGTCTAATCTATCTCTGTAACAAATGTCATCTAAATCGGTTCAGCGGTTTAAGCGTGAAGAGGTAACATACAGACAGACATACACTTTCTCATATCTAATATTAGTTAAGAATTTAATGGGCCAAGTATTCCAATAGGTCGCAATGCGAAAACAGAAAATGTCTACGTAGAAAAGTCATTTGTTTCTATCCCTATTCGAGTAAGGGTACACAGCCCTTTTTTTAAGGATGGGAAATCATCAAATGACTTCTTCCGCTCTGGGTGGAGCGGCAGGGCGTGTCAGACTCTTACTGACTAAAACCCATCCGTGTTCCTTCTAAATCCCTTTGCGTTGCATGGCCGCGGTGATTCTTTCGAACAAATTCCGCCACCCTTGCAGGATCTGGCCCTAGCGGGCCCCGAAGGGTACATAGGCCCTTACACCTGCATTATTGAGGACCTACATTGTTATGAATGCTTAGAAAAGCCTGGCCACAAACCAGTCAACAATCAAAGGTCACCATCGACTCGTAAAGAAGAGTACGTGCTTAGCAACATCTTATCAAAACTTCGAAATACATTGTAAACACTCAAAAGCCCAATAAATTTATTTATTTATTTATTATAAGGCTTCTCAACAATGAGTACTTACACCAAAGCTTTATAATTTGTACATTGCAAACTTAAGACTAAGCGCCACATCACTTACAGAGAAGCACAGCATGCACTACATTATGCGCAATTACAAAATTATTTAAACATTGATTGAAAAATTAAAAATAATAAGAATTAGAAAAAAAAAATAGAAAAAAATATTAGATTTAAATACAATAAATAAAATAATAAATATCACGATGCCAACGCGTTTATCAATTTCAAACAAACCATTAGAAAACTCGCGTCTTTTTAAATAAGCAAAAATCCGAAACAGCTGAAGACTCATTCCATATCTACGCAAAATGAATCAGCGCGTCACCGCAAGTTCTTTGACACCTTTCTGTGTTGACAACAACACAATAACCCCAGTATATGTACGTCAAACGTTTTCTTTTTTATCTACACTTGAGATCGGTACAACTGACAATTAAGTAGATTAGTTATTAACAAGATACATGCGATTTTTGAACTGTGACGAAGAGTAGATTCTGCCAGCAGCTCCGCCCGCGCAATCGTCGAAAATAATCGCAAGGGAACATACTCTCGGGATGTCCCATGTCGTTTTCCGGGACATTGTCTACCCGTATGCTAAGTTTCGTCCAAATCCGTTCAGCCGTATAGGCGTTACGAGGTAAGAAACAGACCGACAGACAGAGTTACTTTCGCATTTTTAATATTTATTATATAAGGTTTTGAATGTGTATCTGTCACCGGATAAATGCAAACGCCGTAAGATTGTAAAATATCGCGTGAAATAGCAAACTCATTTTTCTCAATAAGACACAGATATATTGGAAACTGTTGAATTTGGATAGGATTTATTGTATTTAAAATGATTTGTTCACAATATATCGAGAAATATAATCTAATAAAGATTTATTAAAATCTTACGGAATCTGCAATACCGGTGACATTTATACATACAGAATTCTTAAGATCCACAATTTTGGAACAGCAAATAGCCATTTAACTAATAAAAAAGTAGTAAAAAACAAAAACACGAAGAAATTCAAATCAATTAGAATTCAGTCGTAAACTTAGAATAACTTAGCACTTAAGTAAATATTAAGTTAGTCTTGAATATTCTTTTACATTTTGTAAACGCGAATCAAACGATATAAGACTTTAAATACAAAAATTAAGTAGAATCTAGGTAGAATAAATAACAGAGAAAAGCATCCTTTAGAAAATTTATAACTTGAAGTTGTTCAACGAATCGTAATTTTTTTTAATATTTGCAATTGAATATTAATTCAAAGGTATTCAAAATTGGTTGGCAATAGGCATATCAAAGCACTGAACGACCCGTTGCAAATGCAAACATCAGAACATTCAATAGAATCAATTTGTAATGGTCAATATTTGGTAACAGCTCTTCCCGCAGATTCGCCCCCTTGGCCAATGCCATGAACTGCGCATTATTCCGGAATAAAGACCAGCCTGTGACACTCAGTGAGAGTAGTAGTGTAGGTATCAGTAAAAGAATTTAAGTAATCGGATCAATACTGGCAGAGATTTATAGAAACACTAACAGTCCCGAAGAACAACACCTTACTGAACGTTGGATTTCGTGACAAAAAAGTTCTAGAACCCGGTTGCAGCGCCAACTTCCAGGTCCCTTTGCAAATCAGGGGATCTATCCAGGAACTCCCAATAAGTAAATAAAGATGTGAACAAACAAACAATCTTCCTCTTCATCATCTATCTATCTTGAATCCCATCCTCATAATAAATCCCTATTTCCCTTGGTCACGGTGTCACGCGTGAACGACTGGACCAAATTCGCTAATTCTTTTTTTATTGTATTTCAGTCAGAAGGTCCTAATGAAAGAAAATTTTGAAAAAAATCACATCCGGGCGAAGCCGGGGCGGGCCACTAGTCTTATATAAAATTTCTCCATCTCATTATAAGTTTGGACCAAAAACAACTCGTCTGATCGTCATTAATGTTAAAACAACGTCTCGCTACCAAAGTTCAAGAGATTCGTAAAGCAGCCAAAATAGAACATTCCAAAGAAAACACAGACTACGGTGTTAATAACGTTTCTGTCTACTACGAGTAAAGTCGCGTGCTTCCATATAATTAGCAAGTCGAGTCGTGTCAACTTGCCTCCATCGGATGCCAACATTTTTTATAGGTCTTCAGAGATGGCATGATTTTAAATTTAGACGGATGTTAAACAGACGGCGGAGGTAAAGCCACCTGGTTTTATGAGAGAGCTGGAATTTTTACAACTAGACACGGGCAGATTGTATATGTTGAAGAAAAATCGGCCAAGTGTGAGTCGGATTCGCACACAAAGGGGAACGAAACTATAAACTAGCGAGGAGGTTTGGGAAGCGGTCACCTCCTTCTGCGAAGCAGTAATGCTAGCGAAGGAGGAGGCGGGCCGATGTCTCTTATCTAGCCTCATCATCTGCCTAGCCTTTTCCCTATTATATTGGGGTCGGCTTCCAGTTAAACCGGATTCAGCTGACTACCAGTATTTTACGTGGAGCGACTGCCTACCAGACCTCCACAACCCATTAACTGGGTAACACGGTACTCCTTGGTAAGACTGGTGTCAGATTTTCTGGCTTCTAACTATCCGTAACGACTGCCAAAGATCTACAAATAACAGCCGGGACCAACGCCTTAATGCGCTTCCCGAGACACGGAGGAATCTCGTTATGTTGAGATGGTCACCCATCCACAGACCGACCTCGGTAAGTGTTGCTTAACCTTGAAGATCGACCCGTGCCGCTGTTTTTATTTAGAATTTAGTTTATGACTAATAATAGAAATGTGATTGGACATAACGTATTCCCTCGTTTTTGGACAAAGGCGCGTTTGGCACAGATCATAGTTGTTCAGTCTTGGCCAATGTACATTATGTACAATTATAGCCAGACAGTACAAACATTGAAAGTTTATTTAAGACTTAAATAGATATATAGATAAACCTACTGATGTCGATCAGTTCATTGTTTAAGTTAATATTTGAAGTGAAGAAATAGATCAAACTAGAATGTAGGTCTTATAGATATTTATGTATTCGGTAGGCCTGTATGTTATTTTGTAAAAATTCAAAGACGAGAAGTGAAGAAATGTTTCGGAACTTTAGGGATGATACTGTAAGGGATGTACTTAGTAGAGTAGGGACTCTATTTTCCGCACTTAGACTCCCATTCGGTCCGTTGTGCGTAGGTGTCCTGGCTACGTTAGCCAGCCTAGCTCCGCTCAGAAGCACAGAAGCTTCCTGGGAACCTGACAGGCTTCGCGGAGCGAACTCACCGTTCCGAGGATTTGTTCACGTTGGGTAGCCATATGGCCTCGCATTCCAGGATAACGTGGGTGGCTGATTCAAATGAAGGAAGATGAAGGCAGCCCCTGCAGAGTGGGCTGTCCGTGGCGGTGGCGCCTTTGTTAAAGAGATGTTTGTTAAGGGGGCAATGGCCCGTAATTGTCCCTATTACTATTCTGAGGTTATTTGTACTAAGGCTGAGTAGGGATGTTCTTATTAAGGTAGATGAAGACTAAAGAATCGATGATATGACTAGTAAAGAGGTGAATTTTGATATTACTGCAAAATCATTTATACATATAATAGAAGAAAACATGCTTTTTTTGTAACGGGATTGAAATTCTCATGGATGTCCTGCGCGAGAGGTCTATCAGACTTATACTGACTAAAACCACCTCGTGTTCCCTCGCACACTTCCACAGGGGGCCATGGGAGCACTTACTGAAGAAGAATACATGCTGCATCAAAACCAAATCTATCTATACTAATAATATAGCTGAAGAGTTAGTTTGTTTGAACGCGCTCATCTCTGGAATTACAAGTCGGATTTGGAAAATTCTTTATTAATTGATAGCCACAATCATGAGGAATGCTATAGGCTATACGGGTGCGGATAATGCGCGTACGAAGTCGCGGGCAAAAAGTAAATTATAATAAGAGCAGGATGATCATACAATTTCAATAGAGAGACACATTCTGGTTGCTAAAGCACGTTTGAGGTTAAATTGATTCTCGATATCAAAAATAGACACATAATGAATCGTCGCCGTCTCCAATTCCCCAAGTTCAAACGACCAATGATAAATTATAAGCTCAAACAAGGCTAATCAAAATATTATACCCAATCGACGCCTTTATAATTCACAAATGAAAACGCGACATCTGAATCCAATGTGTACTGAAACAAATGTCTTTTTTCTCTATTGCAGTCATGGCCACGATTAATCATGTCCAATCAATGTAATTCACACTACAGCTGTTAGTTTTCATAAATATAACTGCTGAGTGCAGTAGATTGAATACATCGATGAGATGAATCATGAGACTGGATCGGTCAAGCATGGGCGTACGAATGATGTCACGATAAAACTCAGTACGAACCGAGGCGCAAAGTTACATACTGGGGGCCTACTCTCTAAGAATGAATGACAACACGATTTGACAGTTACTGTCAAATCGTGTTGTCATTCATTCTTAGTTCGGGTACGGAACTAATCGTAAGTCCGTAGGTGATACGGAGTAGAATACGCAAGCAACTACGGACTTCGTGTTTAGAGAGTAGCCCCCCTGCTTTTCTAAAATTCAACGCAGATTGACTGGTCATTACCAGACTTAAGGTTAAAGATTCAAGCCGTGACGTCAAAATGTTAAAATTATTTAACGCAGGCTCGCAATAAAATCCCGCAACAGCGCCTGGATGGTTTGACAGCTGTTTTCTTAGAGGTCTCTTCCATCCAAAATTTTTCTTCACTGTTTATTTTTGAATCTAGTTTAGGAACAACTTTTTCTTTTGTATTATATGTATTGTTATCAAATGTGTAGGTGGGGAACCTAAAAATATAATAGCAAAACTTGAAAGAGGCTTGCTCATATGAAGAATACAAGCGACTATTCAGAATGTGGATGCATTCAAATCAACGTACGTTAAAACGATGGAATAGCAGGTATGTTAAAATCCATGGCATGAGTAACAAGACCTACTAATATTTTACGTACCTTCTGGAAAACGAACTTTTCCCCCAGTTAGGTTTCGTGATGAAAACGGTTATTTAACCGAAGCGGAAATCACGTGCGAGCAAAAAGGGCAATTAAAATGACACGCTTAATAAATAGAATTTTATTAAAGAATAAAGAACACCGAGAAAATCGTTCGTATCGAGACACGGTCATTCATAAAAAGCGCGAGTAGGTACGAAGGTTAACACCTTCCAAGGTACCCATACCCATTATAAGTCCGAAGGCCACTCGGAGGCACATCAGCAAACTATATATGTCCACGATAACGTGTGTTTACATGATTGTCACAGCCTCAATACTTATGAACTAGAAACTACGCCAAAGATCCTCCCAGAAAATCTATTTGCAATTCGATACACACTATCTGTTGTACAGACTCGAAAACGGGTCAAAATACAACACCAGAAATAGAATACCTTGGGACTACGCTACGCAGGTTATTTAATGCGAACGAACAACGCAACATAAACCATGTTGAGATACACATCGTACATATTACATCTGTCTGAAAGACTGGAAGAGATTAAGGGTAGCTCCAATTTACGGAATGTTTCAGTGTTTTATTGGAACCGCCCCAAAAGCCAGAACTTTTGCTGTGTTCTGCTACGGCACAATTCTCGATCTTTTCATTAGGAAAAGGAATTTTAGCATCAACATTATTAACATTGACGTCACAGTACAGGATTTAGGACTGGTTACAATTAAAATTCATAAATAGAATAGTCTTTGACATTTGCAGAATTTCGGCGTAATTTCTTGCAGACCCCATCACCTTCAAAAGCATTACAGTTCCTCTTTTCTACTGGAATATCTTCTATTCGCCCTAGAGGCCCTTTAAGTGTCGCAGGATTCGCCCAAATGGTCAGTTCTGTACATGGTAGGTCTATGGAGGCACCGCAGGGTGGCGGAAAATACCGCGCCAGTGGCCTTGGACGAGACGTCGAACTCAGTGCGGAATGCAAACACGAACAGGCGAACGTCTTGCCGAAAATTGTGTGTATGTGGCGAATTCGCAGATGTAACTTGTCTCGGACTAAGCGAAGGTGTGAACGATTCGCCAAATTTTTTTCGCTGTTTTTGTTTGCATTTCGGAATTGGGTTAAAGCAGGATGTTATGTCATTTTAGTTTGCGTTCGTTGTAAAACGTAAAAACGGGTGTCTTTAAGCACAACAGTTGAAGGATCTAACAATAATTCGACTGTTAAATTGTTTCCACGATTAGATTCGCCATAAAACTCTTGTCCTTGAATCGAATATTAAAACTCGTTGTATAAACTCCGGCCACTGATTCATTCTATTAATCACCCCGAAAATAAATTACACGAAACATACAAGAATTTTCACTTTCCGTAGATCTAGATCAAATTAGAACGTTAATTGTTGAAATTGGAGTGGCGGCCATAAAATAATTAGCACAGAACCCTTTCGTAAGAACTATTGCGGCTGCCAAATTATGTGAATTGAGATCGATATGACCTAAAAATACAATAGACAAAATCAATGAGATCACTCTGAAATTACTTGGAATAATTCTACCGTAAGCCAAGCCTTTAATCTGTACCAATTAAGGATAACTTGGGCTATATAAAATAACCTTTAATTAACACTACTGCGATTCGAATAAAACTATATTGGACCCTTTCAATGCGGTCTTCATTAACCATGACAAAGAATATTAAAGCAAAGGGATTGTAATTAGTTCCATAAATATTTCCGGATACTTAAACCAGGTTTTTAATTCTAAGTGTCAGGGGGGAGAGCAGAATGCGTGCAATTGATGATAATCCCCGGATTACGGCGGACCCTAATTAAAAATAATCACTTTTGTTGCAAAAAAAACTGCAAATATTTTCGCTTTAAATTATGTGGGTTTGAAATTAGAGTGGGATAATTTAAATAATAAGAATGCTGAATTCGAATGAGTTGATAATATCTGGCAATGCAATGTTGTTTTAAAGATGAATATGAAAAGAGGAAAACAAAAAGAGCTCATACAAGTTCGACTACTTTAGTTACACAAAAGTAGCAAGATGACGCTAATGTGACAATTTTGTGCCTAGACGTAAATTGGGAAGTAATCCACGCTTGTTTAAACATTGTCTCACGAAGATATTGTCCTCAAATGTTACCAAATAGGAGGAACGTGTTAGCGATGCAGCACGAATCGAGAATGAATCTTCTGTTCTAATTTACTCACTTTAAGAAGCTTTAAATGCCGTTAGTTGCATTGGGTAAAGAGGTATCATTATCATTATCATCACTGTGATTGAATACAAAACGATGATAATGCTCTTGGTGATTGACGCAAGTATATTAACTTAGGAAACCGAGATATTGATGAAATCGAATACCTATTTCAACGTAACTAATATAGATATAGGAACCATACAAAATTGGCTTTCGAATCTTCTAACCAATACCTTAGAAATTGGAATTTCGCCCTCAATAAAGGAAACATTTCCATGAACCCGACTCATAAATAAAATATCAACGTAATATGATTTCCTTATTAAAAGACATAACTTTTTTACGAACATTCTTACTTCTGAATCAGTACAGGAAAATCTTACATGCTACAGTTGTACTAACAGGTCATAAAACAACTTTAGAGCATAGCTTAGTCAATAAACAACTACCGTTTAGACTTGAAGAAGTGCATCATAAGTTTTAATAAGGAAATACATGCATAAGCACAGTTATTGCTTGGTTACCTATTATTTAATTAGTTTTACATGTAGGTACAATTAGTTGGTACAATGTTCTGTATGATGTCGGAAGTAAATAAACAGCACCCGCCCATCACTTCCCGTGGGTGTCGTAAGAGGCGACTAAGGGACTCACCAGAGTATGGGCAGCAGCGTTCTTTGTGCATTGAAACAGCTACACTGCGATCGCCAACCCGCCTGCCAAGCGTGGCGATTATGGCAAACCCTCCCTTTGGGGGAGGCCTATATCCAGCAGTGGACGTCTTTCGGCTTATATGATAATGATGAAGATGACAAAGTTGTTTGTGAGCTACAGTGCGTCTCACTGCTAGGCAACTGCCTGTTCCTTCGCCTTCCAAAGCTCTCATATCAATCAGACTCCAGCCTTATTGTCTTAAACTATTGTAATGTTATCATCGCTACCTATTTAAATAAAGCGCAGAGTTGAAAAATTAAGTGAATATTTAACTCATCTGAAATCTCCACATATACTACAGCGACATTGACCTGCATCAAGGTTACCCAATCAAGTTATAACTCAATGAAGACAAATCCGTATGCAACGCAGGTCTACTATGTTAGTTATCTGAATTCTTTGCATATACTACGGCGACAGCGACCGGACCGAAGGCTAAACGACAGAGTCTGGTTATATAACTCAGTGCATAAACCTGAGAGCTAGTGTTGTACGGGTATTCCTATTCTTGGGTACAAATCTCACGAGATACATACATCTAGGATTATGTCATCACTGACAAATCTTGGGCGTGAACTATAAACAGGAAAAAATGTGTAAAATGGTCTGCGTCTGAGGTTTACCAAAGGTACCTAACTCTATCAATCTGTCAAGCCTTTTCCAAACATTTACGGCCGGTCTCAATAACGTATCTACCTTTGACCAACTGTCAAATTAGCTTCCAATAACAGTAACGTCATGTTTGAAAGGCAAATTTGACATTTCAGCTACTGTTGGTAGCTATTATGGTAATGAAACTGGCCGTTAGACTCAAGTCTAACCGGATGTTGCTGAATACCAGTATTTGGGTAACAAGATAGGAACCAGTACGTAGTATCGAGTTTCTGGATCTGGCATCGGTCGTGCTAAGGAGTACCTTGGCGACTGATGTCAGATTTTCTGACTTCTGAAACCCATGAAAACTGTCAAATATCTTCGATCGACAAATGATAACTTAAACTTTCCTAGCCACGGAGAATTCTCGGTCACCCATCCACGGAACGACTTTGGCATCACAAATTTAAAAGAAAAAATCCGGCCAAGTGCGAGTCGGACACGAAGGTTTTCAAACCTAAAGCCGAAAAACAAAATGTTTCTTGAATGGCCACCTTAAATTATTTTTTATTATTTGTCGTTAAAGCGGCAATAGAAATACACACCCTGTGAAAATTTCTACTGTCCTATCTATCGGTTCTTAAGATACAGCCCGCTGACAGACAGACGGACGGGCGGACGGACGGATAGATGGACAGACGAACAGCGGAGGCTTAGTAATAGGGTTCCGTTGGTTTCTCTTCGGGTACGGAACCCTGAAAAAGAGGGTTTAGAGATTCTTAAATCCGTTTCTAGATGTACTAGTTTTAGTTATATGATTATTTATTGATATTCACCCTAGAATAAAAAAATCAATTGCAATTTATGAAAAAAATACTGACAGACCTTGAAACCACTCTCATGTTAGTTGTGATTTTGAACTTGCATTAATTTACGCAAGATCACTTTGAATATCGTTTGCATAGAAACGCGTTTAGTTGTAAGCATCATGTACTCTCAGCGTGACTTGCCAAATTTAGTGAGTAAAATTATTCGATAATTGATCATTATTGATATTATCTGGAGGTCATCAACCCTAAGTCTAGTATGATCCTAACTGGTAATAAGGACAGTGGGTATTACCTTAGTGAGCCCCGCCTGAGGCCGAAGTTTATGGTGTATGTTTGAAAATGTATAAAGAATCATATCCATTATGAGAGAAGCGTTGCTCACCACCATTTTGAGAGAAGCGTTGCTCACCAACACTTTAAGAGAAGCGTTGCTGACCACCATTTTGAGAGAAGCGTTGCTCACCAACACTTTGAGAGAAGCGTTGCTCACCACCACTTTGAGAGAAGCGTTGCTCACCACCATTTTGAGAGAAGCGTTGCTCACCACCACTTTGAGAGAAACGTTGCTCACCACCACTTTGAGAGAAGCGTTGCTCACCACCATTTTGAGAGACAGGTATACAGGGTGAATTTTTCAAGTAGGCGTGCATGGCCAAATCCGAAACTACGAGGAATCGCGAAAAATATGCAAAGGAGTTTCGGGCCCGATTTTAAAGAAAAATAAAATTGCATCATTGAATTTTTGAAAAATATTTTTAATATTCCGACATCGTAAAAAAAATGTTATTCCCTATTCCTCAATTTAGGATTCGGACATTCTAGCAGACTCAAAATAATTACCATGTACATAATATATACGCCAGTAGGAAAATGTGGTGAGCTTACCTACACTTTTTCTAAATCTTTTGTGCCAATTATTTAAAAAAATATATTTATGTCAGCAGCAAAATAAAAGCATACTGCAATCTTTCCATATACTACATTTTCCTTTCGCACCACAGATAAAACTGTTAATTACGTCCCTTAAAATAAATCCGAATTATATTCGATCGTTATTGAACCACGGCACAAAACCACTGCGGTATGAATGCAAGGGGCACAATGGTCCAAATGGAGGGTGCAGATTGTTCCGTCGGAGGTCGATTCAAGCCCATTGACCCATTGTGATAGAACCCACTCTTACTCGGATAGGGCTCGTTTATCTTAATTTAGGTATTTAATGGGAATATGCAAGCAGTCTTTGTATTATCAAATAATATTATGGGGTAAGAGGATATTGATTGGTTGTACGACTGGCATTGGCAGTGTTTTGGAAATTTCTCTCTAGAATACGAAGTAGGTCCTCTGAGTTTGATTCTCCTCTTAGCAATGCAGGTCATATATAAGGTGCCATTAAAATAGATGGACTAACTTCTAGATATCATTCATACCACCAAACTAATGACAATGGTAAAAAAACATAATAAAAAAAACGCATCAGATACTTACAAGAAACAAAATCTGCTAACGAAAATACACTAAAAATGCAATTTGTTATTTTAGGTCAAAATAAAATCACTTTAATCAGTGCTGTTTTTGCTTGGGTATCTTTGGTTAGACGTAATGAACGCTGTGTTATAATTTTTCCAGCTATTTTAATGGGACCTTTACAACGTGTAACAGAATTTAAAACGCAAGAGGTAAATGTACTCATCATTATGATCAACTTACCCCCTTAGCAGGTATTACGTTTATTCTGTTACAAGGCGTATATCACCAGTAACTTTAAAGCAAGTTTTATAAAATATATTATTATTATTATATTTTTGAGTTTAGCTTTTTCTAGAATCTTCCGTGACCTGTTCTAGAGGAACCGTGCATCTATGGGCCTCTGTTGCCTGATAATAAAATGATTATTATGATTATTATTTTCCCAGGATATAAAGTACATGAATAGTGTAGCTCTATATGTGTTAAACAAAATAATAAAAACAATTTTGGTAAGCAGTTCATGAACTCCAGACTCTCTTTTCGGACTCTTTAGGTACATGTCACAAATAAATAAATAAGCAAACAATTTTACCTCTTTAGGTGCCATTTTAGTTAAGAAAATAAGATAGATTTACTGTTAATATTATCATAGATCCCAACGATAGCAAAATGTTTAATATCCATCAATTTATTTTACCGAAGTTTTCTACTTCACCAAAAAAATATGGCAATCTAACAAAATCTAATATTACGATTAGATTTCGTGTTTAATTAAACCTAATGTTCTATAATAATTAGCGATTAAAGAAAAAAGACATTAAGAAATTCTAAGAAAAGTAAATTGTCGGTTACAGAGGAGCTAAAGCAATAATTTAACAAGTTTATGAGTTAATGAAGCCTGAAATTAAAATGGGGGAGTAAAAATAGATGTAACGCGGCATATCTTCTGGTTCATGGTTTACCTTAAAACGAAGTACAAGGGGTGTTGCAGATTTTACATTCTTTTCCTTCTATTGACAGTAAGAAAATTCTATGGGTCCCCGATTCTGGCGGAACCTAAAATAACGATATTTTTTTTATATCTATCCAACACCTTTAAACGAGCAATTCTTGTATAAATATAATATATGTATTTATAGAATCTGAATCTCGGAAACGGCTCCAACGATTTTCATGAAATTCAATATGCAGGGGGTTTCGGGGGCGATAAATCGATCTAGCTAGGTTTCATTTTGAGAAAACGTTAACCAAAAAAAATAGCGGCCAAGGCTCGCGGTCATCTAGGTACTTTGATTAAACTTCTCCACCCTGGTTTAAATAGTTCGTGATGATGAATGTGCTCAACGATGATACAACGGCTCTTCGCCCTAAGCTTTGTAAACATCTTGTTTTTACCTTGTAGAACGCAATAAATGAATATGAAATGAAATGATAAGGCAGTTTAGAAGCTAGCATGCTGTCAGGAAACATTTTTATAATTAACTAGCACTAGACCCGGCTTCGCTTAGGTAGCAGCATATATTATAAGCTCCCTGACGCCATGATTTTTCAGACATCTTAAATTATCGTCATATTTCAAGCAATTTATGCGAAATCTTAATGAATTGCCCCACAGCTGGGCAAAAGCCTATTATTATAAATTAAAAATCCACTCGGTAGTTTTTGAGTTCATCGCGTTGAGACGAGACCTGGTAGTTTAGTTGGAGGTCATTATTTAGCCTGAATCATCTCAATGGGGCCGAAAACTGCTTGTCTTATCAACAATGGATAATATTTCTTTTGTACTTAATTTCTTATTTGTTTCGTATTTAATTTGATATAATATTTATATATAACTGTTCTTTTGAAATTGTTTTAATTATTTTTTTTACTTAATTTAATTTATTCGCAATGTGACATACTATCCTGTATTTGACATCTTTTATTTATATTCGACATTTTTTACTTATATTTTATAACAATTGTACCTATAAAGTGTAATTAATTTTATTTTGTCATGGGGCCGT